>ML254965.1:0-45840 GCA_005239495.1 Nicotiana undulata
TCTACATGTATGATGTACTTTACGTTAATATTAAATACATTATGTCAATATTTAGCTTTGTGAGACTGCTTTATTTTATTTGTTCATAGTCTAACTAAACAATAAAGCTATCGCGTGCACAACAATTTCGCACAAATACGAGTGCCTTTGCACGGGCACGAGCATCTAGTACAATAGAAGAAAAGCTAAAACTTATATTGTGGTAATGTTGGCAATAGAATACTGAAATGGGTAGAAATGGCGTGGGATAGCCACTTTTTAACATGGTATTTAGTTTTTATCCAGTATTTTTAATGCTGAGCAAAAATAGGCACTACTCTATTAAAATTAATACAAAAAGACGTTACCCTTTCTTCATGAGTACTGTGTAAATATTAAGGGCATGGTGTCCTTAACTATTACACTATACACATGAAGTTAAGGACGCGTGTCCTTGACATTTATGCTGCACATATGAAGTTAAGGACATGTTGTCCTAAAGTTTAACAACGGAAGGTGCAAATACAGGACACTTTGTCCTTAATATTTACACATCATTCATGAAGTTAAGAACACCATGTCTTTAGTATTTACACAACACTCATAAAGTTAAGGACATTATGTCCTTAACATTTACATTGCACACATGAAGTTAAGGACATGAGGTCCTAAAGTTTAACAACATAAGGTGAAAATACAAGTTAAGAAAATTATGTCCGTAACATTCACACTGTACACCTGAAGTTAAGGACGCCATGTCCTTAACATTTACACTGCACATATGAGTTAAGGACATGATGCCCTAAAGTTTAACAACAGAAGATGTAAATACATGACACTTTGTCCTTAATATTTACACAGTATTCATGAAGTTAAGGACATCATGTCCTTAATAGTTACACAGCACCCATGTGTAGCATAGGAGTATTTTCGTCCGAGCGGGTAAAAATTTATTACGCATTGGCTAAAGAATAAACATATTTTAAAAAGTTGCTAAAGAGTAAAGACATATCTAATTAGTGACTAACTATGCACTTCCCCCTTTAATGACGAGATCATTGTACTAATAAGAAAAAAATACTAGAAGTCAACAAAAAGATTCAAAGCACAAAACTTCATATTGGCTCCAAAGTTTCACACATTAAGTTTATAAATTACGGAAAAGGTCTAGATATGCCAGTAAACTATACGAAATTGAACATAGTTGTCCGTCGTTAAAATGTTGACTTAGTCCTGCCTTTGCAATGCATAAGTTGGGTCACATATGCCTTTTTTTTAAACAGACCTCCTAATAAAATATTTAGCACCAGATTTTGACGTGTCATAATATGGTGCATTCCATCTATACCCTGATTTTAAATAATAAACAACCTGACCCATCACTCTTATTTTATTAAACTAATCCGGCCCGGTATTCTCTTTTAATAAACCTCAATCTTATTTTATTTACTCACTCTCATCTCGCTTTCTTCTCCCAATTTCTCCTCTCACCATAGCTGATCCATTAGATTTTTTCCCCCATCATTGACCCAATTTCAGAATTACTTAAGGGCTTAGCATTTAAGTTCCAACAACCTTGGTCCTTTATTTTTTTACTTCGTTCATGAAATGTCGCAAATATCGAGCTCTTCTAATTGACGTGCAAGGAATTGTCGATGTAGAAATGTTGCGCTCGATATCACTTCATGGACTCCTGAAAATCCTGGGACACATTTCTTTAGGTGTTATAAACCTGATGTAAGTTATTGTTTTCTTTTAAATTTTCAGATTTGTGTTTATAGGATTTTTTGTTTTTGAATTATAATCAAATTTAGTTGTTATGTTGCAGCCAATATCATGCGGCTATTGGGAATGTGATGATGACGAATTTCATCCAAGAGTACTGTTGTCATCAACAAATTGAAAAGTAAAAAGTATACTTTTGTTGGTAAAGGTGATTACTTGAAGAAAAAAGCTGATATTTTTGAGAGAAACACCATGTATTTGAAAGAAAAAAGTTATTTTTTTTCACCTTGAAACTAAATCATTGAGGGATATTCTACCAATTAGCTTCTACCAATTAGCTTCAATATGTCTCACACAAAAACAGTGGTGAGCATTAGGAAGTCCATTCTTTACAGCATCAACCATTAACTAAACCCTTGACGAAATAAACATAAATGTGAGAAAGAAAACTGAACAGAGTAGAAAAAAACAAATAAAAGATTAAAGTAATTCCTTTTGCATATCTGAGATGAAAGTTACTCCATGACCATCATTGAGCTCCACAGAAAGTTTCAGTAGCTCAATAAATCATCCCCAAGTTCTAGCATTTTCCTTACCACAACCCATGCAAGTGGGTAAAAATGATTCATGTTATCTTGACCAATAGCCACTAGCAATTGGCCCTTATACACCCCCCCCCCTTAAGTAAAGTATCATCCAGCCCAATAAGTAGTCTCAAGCCATCTTTCCAAGCCATCTTCAGTGTGGTAGAATAGTTATGTGAATGTATGTAATTAGTCCTAGTCCCTTATGTAAGAAGAGTAGGTTATATGTTATGTATACATATAAATAGGGCTTCATATAACATAGAATATTAATCAATAATATTTTTTCTCGTGCTTTCTCATATGGTATCAGAGCCAGGCTCATCCCAATTATTGTTACCGATGTTAGGACCATATTTATGTTGTCCATGCTCCAGTTTGCAGGCTTGGGCGTGGGGGGGGAGGGGTATTGAGTTGTCACACATCGGAGGGATTTGAGATCCTTGATCTCCTTATATGGTCTTGGAGAAACCTCACCTCATAAGCTAGCTTTTGGGGTTGAGTTAGGCCCAAGGTCATTTATCACCGAGTCCAGTGCCACCACCTAGTCTAGTTCCACCAACTATAGCTCCAGTGCCACCACCTAGTCCAGTGCCACCAACTATAGCTCCGGTGCCACCACCTAGTCCAGCTCAACCTTATATAGATCCACCACTCCTTACTTATCATCATCATCCGCATCCAATATCAGGCCCAGCTGATTCACGTCCTGCACCTGACCCTGCTAATATTGCGGACTTGTCTCCTCTTGATCAACAAATTGCACCACGAAAAGGTATACGGTCCACACTTAATCCTAATCCTCATTATGTCGGTTTAAGTTACCATCGTTTGTCATCATCCCCATTGTGAATTTGTGTCATCTTTGTCCTCTGTTTCCATCCCTAAGTCTACAGGTGAAGCACTGTCTCATCCCGGGTGGCGACAGGCTATGATTGACGAGATGTCTGATTTACATACGAGTGGTACTTGGGAGCTTGTTCTTCTTCCTTCGGGTAAATTGATTGTTTCTTCACCGTGACCTTGAGGATGAGGTTTATATGGATCAACCACCTGGTTTTATTGCTCGGGGGGAGTCTAATGGTCTTGTATGTCGGTAGCGTCGGTCCTTCTATGGTCTAAAGCAGTCTCCTCGAGCCTGGTTTGGTAAGTTCGGCACAATTATTCAGGAGTTTGGCATGACTCGTAGTGAAGCTAATCACTCTATATTTTATCGACATTATGCTTAAAATCTCTGTATTTATCTGGTCGTTTATTTTGACGATATTGTTATTACCGGCAATGATCAAGATGGTATTAGTAAGTTGAAGCAACATCTCTTTCAGCACTTTCAGACTAAGGATCGGGGCAGATTAAAGTATTTTCTGGGTATTGAGGTCACTCAATCTAGCTTAGATATTGTGATCTCACAACGGAAGTATGCCTTAGATATTCTTGAGGAGACAGTAATGACAGGTTGTAGACCTGTTGACACTCCGATGGATCCGAATTCTAAACTTCCACCAAGACAAGGGGAGCCTCTTAGCGATCCTGCAAGATATAGACGATTGATTGGTAAATTAAATTACCTCACAGTGACTAGACCTGACATTTCTTTTCCTGTGAGTGTTGTGAGTAAGTTTATGTATTCTCCCTGTGATAGTCAATGGGATGCAGATGTACGTATTTTTCGGTATAAAAAATCAGCTCCAGGCAAAGGCTTCTTGTTTGAGGATTGAGGCCATGAGCAGATCGTTGCATACTCAGATGCTTATTGGGCAGGATCACTTTTGATATACGTTCTACGTCTAGATATTGTGTCTCAGTATGAGGAACTTTGGTGTCTTGGAAGAGAAAGAAACAGAATGTGATTGCTAGGTCTAGTGCAGAAGCAGAATATCGAGCAATGGCTATGGAGACATGTGAGCTAAATTGGATCAAAAAGTTTCTCAAGGAGTTGAATTTTGGTGAGATTAGTCAGATGAGACTTGCGTGTGATAATCAAGTTGCTCTTCATATTGCGTCAAATCCAGTGTTCCATGAGAGAACTAAACACATTGAGATTGACTGTCACTTTGTTAGAGAAAAGATACTCTCGGGAGATATTGCTACAAAATTTGTGAAGTCGAATGATCAGCTTGCAGATATTTTTACCAAGTCCCTCATTGATCCTCATATTAACTACATATGTAACAAGCTCGGTACATGTGATTTATATGCACCAGCTTGAGAGGGAGTGTTAGAATAGTTATGTGAATGTATTTAATTAGTCCTAGTCCCTTATATAATAGGAGTAGGTTATGTGTTACGTATACATATAAATATAGCTTATTGTAACATAGAATATTAATCAATAATATATCTTCTCCCGTGCTTTCTCACACAGTGCATTGAAGCATATATACATCCTTAAGAACTTTCTTTTCCTTCTTTAAGAGCATCTTTAGAAATATTAACTACAACATCGGTGTTAGGATTAGATTGTCTAAGTTCTTGCCCATAGGCCTAAAATTTTTTGTAGTTATCAACAAAATTGCCCTCGAACTTCTTTAGTGACAAATTCTTGGTCTCTTTTAAGCTTAGACATTGACACATATAATTCAAACTCAGTCTCTAAATCATCTTTCATTTCCTTCATGCTATATTAAGGATTATAATGCACTTTTCTCTTAAATAGGTGTGCTAAAGTATTCTGATCAACCCTAGGATTTTGAAGCAAGGATTATATGTATGGACGTCTTTCCATGTCTTCATTTGATAGCTATCACTATTTTCATCCTGTGAAATATAACATCTAAATGGACAACCAGTAGTACACTTATAGTTAGCGCTAGTTGAGTCAGTTTTGATCGCATGCAACCCTCTTCTATTAGTTAATGCATAGAAGTTAATTGTCCTTCTAGCTTTTTCAATATATTTAAATGTCATACATAACTCCAACTCCTTAAAATGTTCTAACCTATCAGTTACAACCCTCTTTTTTCTATACTAATAGCTTCAAGTTCTGAATAATCATATTCAGAACCTTCTGAATCATCAAAAATACCACCACCCAAACTACATTCAGAAGTTGCAGCAATGTCTACAAAATATTTTTCTTTATGATGAATAATATTTTGAGAAGACAACCTAGATTCAAATTCATCCACAGTAAAAAAGTTAATTATATTGAACTCTTTAGAGAATGAGTACTGAAGAGTCCCCACACCATCATCATCAGTTACCAGTTAGTACCTCCTCGAAGGTGCAGTCACTAAAAGTTTGTGTGGTAAATTCTTCACACCGACTTTTATAATTGACAAGGCAAGAACCATAACCAGACAAAGTTGTACATATGCTTCTGATCATACGCTTTTTCAGGTGAAAATACCCAACTACCCCTCATAGTGAAATACCAGGTCCACTTTAGCAATCATTTTCAGTTTGTATTACAAGCAAAGGTATAAAAAGAGGGACAAGTGAGGGTCCACAACCATAAGTAGAAATCCATAAGCAATATACAAGTTTGAGTAAAAAAATCCTAAAAACAAACGACTTCAACGCAGGACCACAACAAGACAACAAAATCATCAATTACAACACATTATTCACTTTATTGTATTCTTTAGTAGAATAAAAGTCACGACCAAAAGTCACAGGTCATGATGCCACCTAACTTGACCCGCTAGGTAAGCCAATTAACAAAAAGGTACTAACCAAATGAACTTATAGGAAATTAAATTAGGATTTATCTTAACTTTTATAAAATTTATCCAAGAACCGGTAGTACGAATCATGAGCTTCTAGAATTTAGAATTTACAAAGAAAATATAAACAATCACACGATCTGTTTGAAAACTACATGAATAGATTAATAATGTCTAAAACTACCAAGGACAAGTGGCCGCTTCTATACAGATTACACGAACATCTTCAGGGTCAGCTCCCGACTTCTTCAGCAGCTCCGCTCCAGTAGTCTGCACAGAGTGTGCAAAAGTGCAGTATCAGTACAGCCGATCCCATTTACTGGTAAGTATCTTGACTAACCTCGTCGAAGTAATGACGAGGTTTTTAGTTAAAATATGCTCATTAATAAACACTATAAGGTAAACTAGCATTAGAACTATATGAAAGAATAATGGAATAGAGTACATAATGCGACTGTACAAAGAAAATAAAGAGTACCAGAAAGAATCACAATCAACAGTTTCCAGTATCTTAACCACCCCTTTCCATAGAACGAAAGTCCATGAACCACAACAATCACCTCAAAACTTTCATAGTGTGAAAGAAGTACTAAAGACATCAAATCTAATGGCACGGCAATACCCTTCGTGAATTTATCTCATCCTCACCATATATGTGTGAAACAAATACAAACCAAATGATAGAAATACCGATAATAGAAATGACAAGGAAGGAAATACGCAAGCAGTAATAATGAACGAGAATGTACAGAAGAACATCAATAACAAACTAAACAAACTAAGCAGAGAGCATAGAGGTAATGACCACCATTAGGAAAAGGGTTATAATTTCAACTAACTAGCATGATGCATGCGTGAAGATGGATTTAACAAATAAGAGAAGGGAGAGGGGGACATTTTCTTTAAAATGCAACAAATAGAGGCATGAATGGCCAACATAAAATAAGACTCGTACCTAAGTGTAAAAAAACAAGTATGACATGGGTGTAATCATGACTACAGAAAGTAGGCATGATGTTTACAAATTAAACAAGTAGAAGGCATAGGCAACACAACAACGATTGAGATAAAGAATAATGACAGAACAGTGATAACAAGTCACATAAGAATTATAAGTATGACAATAACAATTCAAGGTAAGTCATGATAATATATGCAAGAAAAGAATATCATGACATAATGCATGTCCCTCGTCCTTACTTGCACGGAAACACCCATCGTGCCATGAACTCGCAAAGGTACAAAAGTATAAAAGTACAAATGCAATGGCACGACATCACCCTTCGTGCTTTTACTTACAAATGACATGGCACGGCATCACCCTGCGTGCTTTTACACTCAATAATATTGCACGGCATCACCCATCGTGTTATTACTCTCAATAATATGACACGACATTACCCTTTGTGCTTTAAACTCTTCCTCACATGATAATGAATATAAACAATGGCACGACATCACCCTCCATGATTTACACTCTTTCTCACATGATAATGATATAAAAAATGGCACGGCATCACCCTTTGTGCTTTACACTCTTCCTCGTCAAGCATATGATATCAATAAAATGGCAAGGCAGGAAGTATAAATAACACCGAGGAGAGTGTTCAAACGAATATTCCAATATATTATCAATCACGAAATTTCTAAGCCAACAATGATTCAATAATCCCTCAAGGGCCGTATAATTCAAGTACTTCCACAATTTTCACATTTTATCAGTTACACAAGTCCTCAAATATCAATCGTAGCAAGGTAGTAGTGATTACACATAGAGATGACCAAACTAGACGCATCAATATATTCTCAGAATTCTATCAAATTTGATAAAGTTATATTAGGCTAAGTCTTGATTACTAACATTTTATACTATGTTCTTAATATCGGTAAAGCAAGTAAGGCATGGATCAAGGAAGTTACAAAATTCTACAAGGCACAATTATAGAACAATCTACCCCCGAGTAGGACTAACCCCGGCACATACATATACGCTTGTCACCTCATATATGTATCACCCCCGCATGTAGCAAACAATGACAAATAGGAGGAAAAATTCCCTCAACAAAGCTATGCAAAACACTTATCTCGATTCGGCTAACTCAACACTCAACTTAGCCTTTTCCTCTACAAATTCTCCTCTGCTCGTCTCAATCTAGCCAACGACGACTTGAATACCTTACACAATGCGAGAGAAAACAATTTCGATTAATAAAGATGTGATTTTTTATTCAATTTCAAAAAAAGTCAACAAAAGTCAAAACCCGGGCCTGCCCGGTCAAAACCCGAGTCCAAGGGTAGGTCTTGACTTCCCATACCCTCACGAGTCCAAATATGTATTTTATTTTTAAATCTGAGTCTTATTCGACTCTCAAATCTCAAATTTTCTTATTTCAAAACTTTGACAAAATTCCCAAGTTTTTTCCATAGATTTCCCATGAATTTGATGTTAAATCTTGTATAAATTCATGAAATATAGTTGGAAATTGATTAAAGATACTTACCCAATGATTTGGTATGAAAATATCTTCACAAAATCGCCTTACCTCGAAGCTAGGGTCAAAAATATGAAAAATAGAAAACTCGAAATTCTCAGCACTTAACAAGCTGCAGATGTCGCATTTGCGACAGGGGGTTTGCGAATGCGACCCCTCAAATGCGAACAAATTATCGCAAAAGCGAAGATTGGAATTCCCTGCTGCCTTCGCAAATGCAAACACTCGACCTTCGCAAAAGCGCCACTAGATCGTAAATGCGAACAGACTCAGCTCGGGCCTTTATCGCAAATGTGATGCTGAATACGCAAATGCGAACTCAACAAGCCTCGCAAAAGCGGCAAATTCCTTGCAAATGTGAGTCTTTTCCTCAGCAGCCCAGCTTCGCAAATACGAGGCTTCTTCGCAATTGTGATAGTCGCATTTACGAAAAAAACACCGCAAATGCGATGACACCAGTACCAGAAATCAAAGATTATGAAAAATAATTCTGAAACCAATCCGAATCTCACCCGAGCCCTGGGTGATCTAAACCAAATATTCACACTAACTCGCTCGCGCGCTCAAATCATGAAAATAACCTCTAAAATCACGAATCGGACGCCAAAACGCGTGAAGGTCAAACTTAAACTTCAAGAACTTCTAGAATTGCAACCGAGCGTCCGAACCATAAATTAACTCTGATTGGACTCAAATTTTACACACAAGTCACACTTGCAATTACGGACCTATTCCAACTTCCAGAATAAAAATCTGACCCCGAAATCAAAAGGTCCACTCCGGTCAAACTTCTCGAAATCTAACTTTCGCCATTTCAAGACTAATTCAACTACGGACTTCCAAATTACAATCTGGACGTGTTCCCAGGTCCAAAATACCCAACGGAGCTAAAGAAACTGACAAAACTCTATTCCGAGGTCAAATGCTAAAAAGTCAAACTTGGTCATTTCTTCCAACTTAAAACTTATCTCTTGAAGTTCATTTTTCCAAATTGATCCCGGATAACTTGAAAACCAACACCGACGATTTACGCAAGTCATAATACACCATGCGACGATACTCGATCCCTCAAAACACCGAGCGAAGTGCAGATACTCAAAACGACAGGTCGGTCATTATATCCTCCACCACTTAAACACACGTTCGTCCTCGAACGTAACATGAGTCTTCCCAAAGCTATTAAACCACGGTTTAACCTTTCTAAGCACAAATCTGGGGGTGATTCCACGTCACCCTGCTTCACATAAATCCACCAACACAACGCCATTTGAGATCCTTGCTTCAACCTTAGTCCTTAACCCTTAGGACCCATTTTTATCATCCAGAATTCATTACAAGACCAGAATCCCACATCTACGCACTGTACAAGTCTGAACCAATTGTATCAAATCATGACCATAACCCAAGATGTAATCACACGACGTACCCCATCACTTCAATACTCACAGTAGGAAATGTTGACCACAATTACTGCCCAAAAACAAATCCGGTGCCGACAGCAAATCTCATATCGGTTAGAACCTCGTTCAAAAATCTTTATACCCCACCGATGATGAAAGGAACACGCATGACCGCTTAACCACTCATAAACCAAGAAACTCACTCGCCCGACCAGGGCCATTGCCCAAATCCACAACAAAATACAATGTTATTCTTCCAACCCTTACTCATCCCAATACCATAGCACAAATCTCACGTCTAGAAACCTCATCTCAGCCGATACAAGTAGCCACATCGACAAGTATCAACAATAATCATATGGAGCCCCTCACAGCCCGGTTCCGTACACTAACAAGTAATAATTCAGACATGATAGATATCAGTAAGAAAACTAAATAAGAAGACTACTAAATAAGCTAAACAAACAGGGAAATTTTAGCACTTCACTATGAACTTTTCTAACAAGGTGGAAGCAAAATACACAAAACAGGAATAAGAAGTCACATTTCATCATTGTACCGTTGTGGCGTGCAACCCGATCCTATCATATCAATCCACATAGGGTACCCATCGAAGCCATAATACATGGTCTCACTGGTCACATGTGCGTCAACATCAAGCACAATAGAGTGCACAAAATATAACTGTGGGGAAATCATTAGGAACAAAAAATACTAAGAAAGACAAGCACAACTATGGTGCAATAAGATAAGCAACATCACAAGGCCACCTCGCCCATGATGCCACGAGGCCTAAACTGAATCACAATATGTGTGCGAAGAATCATGTAAACCTCATAACCCATCGTAGTATAAGAGGGAAACATATAACATAAACCAAGGCGCGGATAACATCCATTCTGCCCAATGATATACAGGTGGCCCCAACTGTGCTAGAGAAAGCAAATCCAGTCTTATACAGAACACACATTCCCATTAGGCTCAAAATAATTCCCAACCAAATTATGATCATCCTCAAATATGTAATAAACCTTACAAAAGTCTATAGCAACCTTCCCTTAATACCTACCATTAATCATCTAATCTTCTACACTCCTTCATAACTCGCAATCAATGAATAGTCCGCCAACAAGAACATTCAGTCTCTAAGCCTCACGAGTACCAGAATTTTCATACCCAATCTCAACACCGTTACTCAAATAGCTGACACGTAACTCATACTACATCATCTTTCCCTAGTGCACCCACAAATCAAAACACAATGCACCTGCCAACAGGGCTCTGGTGAAACACATAGTGCCAGCCAAAACCTTAAACACCGGAATTGTTCGTACCATCAAGAACTCATATCCTTCCCTTCAAAACTAACTGCAACCTTGTACATGCAACTTTTCGACCCCACGCGGAGCATCGCTTCTAACATGCTAATTTGCAACACTACGAAAGTCTCACAATCAACTTTGAACCATAAGAAATATAGCTCATATACTCGTATAAAACATCAACTCCGACTGTGGTCATAACCATGATAAGTTCTTCCGAACTCAGTAACACATAATCAAGTAATCAGAACCAATCGTCGCTAACTCAACCGAGTTACGCAGACTGCCAATCCAAAAGTAACTCAATCTGATATGACCGCTCTAAGGGAACTTCCTGGGAACCCGAAGCCATTTCTTGCATCACTCCAACATTGACATGTAGACTCTTCTTGACAAGGAAACACCGCAGATCCAATTACCATTCACTACCATTTTCAAGCCCACCCGTAGACAAATCCAAAAGCCCTTAAAGGCCACATAAGACTTGGAACTTGCCAGAACCTTCTCGATAACCACTCATCTTACTCTAATCTTTAATACACAACTAATACGCGTCAAACAACCCGTGCTACACCAGTATATGCCCATTCAAAGAAATACCAAGCAATCCCCCGGTCCGAAAATTGATACGGCACATGACCCTACATTATGACCGTCTTTAGTAGACTCCACCACTTAGCTCGAAGCCGTAGAACACCCTATCAGCACCCCATGGTACCATATCCTCACAACATGCCCCGATCTCGCGCGACTATTTAGCTGAATACTTCAAACTCAAGCAATGTTGATCATAGAACACCCTGAAGACCCTGCCAAGCGTTTACCCATCATTGCAATAGCCAACAACTTCCCCAACTTCTATGAAATGATGACATACACACTTTACCGAATGGAAAACTCATAGGAGACACACGATCCAAACTCATCAGGCAGGAGATGGCCCACTGATTATATTCGAATCAACACCTCGCCATGAACTCACCTTAATCACAATAGCCTGGCCACCGGCCAATCTTCCCAAATTTGTGCTTACCAGCCAGACATATGAACCCGCCTCATACCACAACTGAACGACTAGAAGATTTAACATTGCATCCCCTTCTAAGGCTAGACAACATGTCGCGATGATAATCAAGCATCCATAGCCCGTCGTAGTCCATTTGCAGCATCACTGATCGTCGGTACATAGTGAATATTGAGCGCAACCCATCACATATGAGCGATCGAGAAGGGTCAAAGTCGTAGATTTCAAGCTGAAACAAGGTCGCATGATGAGGAAAGAAGAAAGGGAAATTTTCCTATATGCCCTGTAGCCTCCCGAAGATAGGTATGGATGTCATCATACCGATCCGCAGGACTCTACTAGACACTCGCTCATGACTCGTAGGACCTATAAACCTAGTGATCTGATACTACCTTGTCACGACCCAAAAGTCACAAGTCATGATGGAACCTAACTTGACCCGCTAGGTAAGCCAATTAACAAAAAGGTAATACCAAATGAACTTACAAGAAATTAAATTAGGATTTATATGAACTTTTACAAACTTACCCAAGAACTGGTTGTACGAATCATGAGCTTCTAGGATTTAGAATTTACAAAGCAGATACAAATAATCACACGATCTGTTTGGAAACTACATAACAGATTAATAATGTCTAAAACTACCAAGGACAAGTGACAGCTTCTATACAGATTACACGAACATCTTCAGGGTCAGCTCCCGACTTCTTCAGCAGCTCCGCTCCAATAGTATACACGGAGTGTGTAGAAGTGCAATATCAGTACAACCGACCCCATGTACTGGTAAGTATCTTGACTAACCTCGTCAAAGTAGTGACGAGGGTTTTAGTTAAAAGATGCTCATTAATAAACACTATAAAGTAAACTAGCATTAGAACTATACGACAGAATAATGGAATATATTACACAATTCGACTGTACAAAGCAAATAACGATTACCAGAAAGAATCACAATTTAACAGTTTCTAGTATCTTAACCATCTCTTTCCATAGAACGAAAGCCCATGAACCACAACAATCACCTCAAAACTTTCATAGTGTGAAAGAAGTACTCAAGACATCAAATCTAACGGCACGGAAACACCCTTCGTGCATTTATCTCATCCACGACAAGGAAGGAAATACTCAAGCAGTAATAATAAACGAGAATATACAGAAGAACATCAGTAACAGACTAAGCAGAGAGCATAAAGGTAATGACCACCATTAGGAAAGAGGTTATAATTTCAACTAACTAGCATGATGGAGGCGTGAAGATGGATATAACAAATAAGAGAAGGGGAGAGGGGTACATGTTCTTTAAAATGCAACAAATAGAGGCATGAATGTTGGTATTATTTATAATTCAAAGTCAAAAAATTCTTTTTGAAAATCCATTTACAACCAATAGCCATGGATATTTTTATTTTACAAGTGCCATATTTATTTCCAAGTGGCTTCTTGTACGAAGCCTTAAAGCCAAGTGTTGAATGGCTATGCAAATATACCATATGTCTTCATGCATGGAAGACAAGGTACACTTATTAATATTGGAGCCAAGTGGACTAATATATTTGGACAAGTGTCAAAAGACTCTCCGCACTTGTCATACATGCATCCTCCCTAATTGCCTATAAATAGGTTATGGATTAGACATCATATTCACTCAATTCAAAAACAAGAATTCATCTTGTTAATCATTACTTTCTTCCTACAACATTTTTAATTTATGTAACAGCTACATATTAATTCCTTTATTTGTAATTGTCCAATAGTTTTGCCTATAAAAAGGTAGTCTTCTTTGTGATTTATCCAACACAGAAAATACCTCCATCTTCTCTTTTTTCTGGGAAACTGTTTTGTGCAAATTTTAAACTTCCAGCCACGAGTGCACGTGTTTGGAGGTGCTGTGGAACCTTGGGGAGCGACCGGTTTTAACGATTTGCACCCAGTCAAGCCGAAATCGCTTTCAAGGCAGTGGCTTGCCATGACACAGTATTTTTGATAAGTTGTTCTTCTTTCCTTCTTGTTCTTAGTCAATATTATCTGCTTATTTTTTCTTACAATTTGAAAGCGATTTCGCATATAATATTGATCTTGATATATTGAGTGATGAATTAGTGTCAATCTATTTAATAGAAGAAGACCCTAAGACATACAGTGAAGCAATGAGGTCAATAGATGCTAGTTTTTGGAAAGAGTCCATCAAAAGTGAATTAGACTCTATAGTTTCTAATCACACTTGGGACTTGTCAGACTTTCCTAAAGGTTGTAAACTCATAAGTAGCAAGTGGATATTTAAAAAGAAATTGAGACATGATGGTATAATTGGGAAATATAAGGCAAAACTTGTTATTAGGGGTTTTAACCAAAAGAAAGACTTTGATTTTGACACTGATTCTCTTGTGACTAAGATAGACACTATTAGAACTCTTGTTGCTTTAGCCGTTATTCATAATTTAGTTATACATCAAATGGATGTTAAAACGGCTTTCCTAAATGGTGATTTAGAGGAAGAGATCTATATGTCTCAACCTGAGGGATTTATGATCCAAGGACAAGAGAATATAGTATGCAAATTGCGAAAATATTTGTATGGTCTAAAGCAGGCACCTAAGCAATGGTGCGAAAAGTGTAATAGCACATTAGTGGGTAATGGTTTTCTTGTTAATGCATCTGATACTTGTGTTTATTACAAGATAATAGGATCATATTATGTTATTATATATTTGTATGTGGATGACATGTTAATCTTTGGCCTTAATGTAAGTGTCATTAATGATACTAAGAATTTTTTGTCTTCTAAATTTGAAATGAAAGATCTTGGAGAAGCAGATGTGATTTTAGGGGTTAAAATCAAAAGAACCTCTAATGGTTTTTCATTGTCTCAATCTCATTATATTGAGAAAATGTTGAAAATGTTTAATTGTTGTGATGTAGCACCTGTGAGAACTCCTTATGATCCTTGCATACACTTGAAAAAGAATAAGGAATCTAGTATTTCTCAAACTGAGTATGTTAAGATAATTGGTAGTGTAATATTTCTCATGAATTATACACGACCTGATATTGCGTATGTTGTTAGTAGATTGAGTAGATATACCCACAACCCTAGTAGTGAACATTGGAATGCTCTTCATCGTTTGCTAAGGTATTTGAGAGGTATTATGGATTGGTGTTTGCATTTTAATAAATTTCCTGCTGTTTTAGAAGGATTTTGTGATACAAATTGGGTTACTGACAATGATGAAGTTAGCTCCACTAGTGGTTATATGTTTACTTTGAGTGCAAGTGATATTTCATGGAAGTCTTCAAAACAGACTTGTATAGAACGATCTACTATGGAGTTTGAATTCATTTCCCTTGAGTTGGCAGCGCAAGAAGCCGAGTGGTTGAGAAACTTATTCGCAGACGTGCCTTTGTGGGGAAGACAAGCTTCACCAATTTCTCTACATTGTGACTTACAGGCGGCAACTGGAATTGCCAAAAATAGTATGTACAATGGAAAAAGAAGACATATACGTATTAGGCATGGTGTGGTAAAACAGTTGTTGAAACATGGTGTTATTTCCTTGGAATATGTATGATCCGAAAGAATTTTGGCGGATCCTTTAACCAAGGTCTTGGCAAGGAGAGTTATCATTGAAACATCGAGGGGGATGGGGCTAAAACCCATGGATTGAGTAAGTATAGTGGATATCCGTTTATGGTCAAACGAAGCCATATGAGACCTCAATATGAACTACATTTCTTATCCTATGGCGTATGGTAGTGCTTTATAAGGTTGAGCTTATTTTGCTCTTAATGGTTCCATAGCCATAAGGTAGTCTATGTGTAGATAGACTTGATGGAATCACCTACATGAGTGTAAATGTGTGGTCGTCTTTTATGAAAGACTCGGGATGTCTTTCTAGAGCGCTCATGAGACACAAGGTATGTGGATGACCATAAAAGCACTTTGTTAGTATCGCGGAATGTGCATAAAATTAAGGATATAGTATGTGTTGTGGGGGTCTCAACTAATGTCCATTCAGTTCAAGAGTACTTCACTTTGTGGAGGTTAGTTGTTGCCTCATTTCACTACGTGTCAATTCAAATCGAAAGATATTGACACTTAAGTACATGTTCCTTCTTTTGCCCAGAATTCTTCTATTTTTGTCTTTGCATTAGAGGGGGTTTGTTAGTATTATTTATAATTCAAAGTCAAAAATCTCTTTCTGAAAATCCATTTACAACAAATAGCCATGGATCTTTTTATTTTACAAGTGTCTTATCTATTTCCAAGTGGCTTCTTGTATGAAGCCTTAAAGCCAAGTGTTGAATGGCTTTGACAAATGGCTATGAAAATCTACCATATGTCTTCATGCATGGTATACAAGGTACACTTGTTAATATTGGAGCCAAGTGGACTAATATATTTGGACAAGTGTCAAAAGACTCTCCACACTTGTCATACATGCAACCTCCCTAATTGCATATAAATAGGTTATGGATTAGCCATCATATTCACTCAATTCAAAAACAAGAATTCATCTTGCTAATCATTACTTTCTTCCTGCAACATTTTTAATTTATGTAACAACTACAAATTAATTCCTTTATATGTAACTGTCCAATAGTTTTGCCTATAAAAAAAGGCAGTCTTCTTTGTGAATTATCCAACACAGAAAATACCTCCATCTTCTCTTCTTTCTGGGAAACTATTTTGTGCAAATTCTAAACTTCCATCCATGAGTGCATATGTTTGGAGGTGTTGTGGAACCTTGGGGAGCGTCCGGTCTTAACAATTTGCACCCAGTCGGGCCGAAATCGCTTTCAAGGCAGTGGCTTGCCACAACACAGTATTTTTGATAAGTTGTTCTTCTTTCCTTCTTGTTCTTAGTCAATATTATCTATTTTTTTTTTCTTACAATGAATGGACAACATGGAATAAGACTCGTGCCTAAGTGCAACGGAATAGGTATGACATGGGTGCAATCATAACAACAGAAAGTAGGCAAGATATTTACAAATTAAACAAGTAGAAGGCATAGGCAACACAACAACGATTGAGATAAAGAATAATGACAGAACAGTGACAACAAGTCACATAAGAACTATAAGTACGACAGTAACAATTCAAGGTAAGTTATGAAGATATATGCAAGAAAAGAATATCATGGCATAATGCATGTCCCTTGTCCTTACTTGCACGAAAACACCCATCGTTCCATGAAATCCCAAAGATATAAAAGAATGAAAGTACAAATGCAATGGCACGACATCACCCTTCGTGCTTTTACTTACAAATGACATGGAACGACATCACCCTTCGTGCTTTTACTCTCAATAATATGGAACGACATCACCCTTCATGATTTTACTCTCAATAATATGACACGACATCACCCTTCGTGCTTTACATTCTTCCTCACATGATAATGAATATAAACAATGGCATGGCATCACTCTTCGTGATTTACACTCTTCCTCATATGATAATGATATAAACAATGGCACGACATCACCCTTCGTGCTTTACACTCTTCCTCACCAAGCATATGATATCAATAAGATGGAAAGGCAGGAAGTATAAATAACACTGAGGAGAGTGTTCAAACGAATATTCCAACATATTCTCAATCACGGTATTTCTAAGCCAACACTGATTCAATAAGCCCTCAAGGGCCGTATAATTCAAGTACTTCCACAAATTTCACATTTTATCAGTAACACAAGTCCTCAAATATCAACCGTGGCAAGGTAGTAGTGATTACATATAGAGATGACCAAACTAGACACATCAATATATTCTCAGAATTCTATCAAATTTGATAAAGTTATATTAGGCTAAGTCTTGATTGCTTACATTTTATACGACGTTCTTAATATCGGTAAAACAAGTAAGGCATGGATCAAGGAAGTTACGAAATTCTATAAGGCACAATTATAGCAAAATCTACCCCTGAGCAGGATTAACCCCGACACATACATATACGCTCGTCACCTCATATATGTATCACCCCCAATGTAACGACCCGATATGTCATCCCCTTTGGTAGGAAAACTTTTGCAACTATAAACAAATTAATTGTTAGTGCAGCTTGGCAATAGTCAGCCTTTTTTGTAGGAAAAGTTTCGTATCTATGATATAGTTTGCTTTCTTGGAGTCTCTTGCTCTGTTCTTTATATTGTGGTATCAGAGAATTTAAGATCCGTTAGGTGGCGTAAGGTCTTGAACAACTTCACATTGTGTATATCGACCTGTGTGCATGGTTGGATTCAGTTACCGGATGGTCCGGAGTTGAAATGGAAGATGGATTCTAATTTCGGAAGCTTAAGCGGTGAGATTTGACCGGAGGTTTGAATTTTGTGTAAATATCCTCGGAATGAGTTTTGGTTAATTTCAACAGCTTCGTATGGTGATTTTAGACTTAGGCGCACATCCGAAATTGGTTTTGGAGGTCCGTAGAGTAATTTGAGGTAATTCGGCGAAAGTTGGAAATTTTGAAGTTTGGAAAATGGAGAAGTTTGACCACAGTTGAATTTTTAGGATATCGGGGTCGGAATACGATTCCGATAGTTGGAGCAACTTCGGGATGTTAATTGGGAATTTTCTGCAAAATTTCGCGTCATTCCGGGTTGAATTGATAGGTTTCAGCACGAGTTTAGAAATTTGAAGACTTGAAAGTTCATAAGTTCGAATTATGGTTTGATTCGTTGTTTCAACGTTGTTTTATGTGATTCAAGACCTCGAGCAAGTCTGTGTTAGGTTATGTGACTGTTTTGTGTGTTTAGACGGGGTCTCGGGTGTGTTTCGGAGAGGCTTCAGGTCAATTTTCTCCTATTTTTCACTGCTGATATCTGTCAGCTGGTTTCCTCTTCCGCATTCGCATCCTCTCTTACGCGTTCGCGATGAGTCATCTTGGAGGTTCTTCGTGTTCGCATCATACCCTCGCGTTCGCGAAGGGTCTTTTCTGGGCAGCCTAGCTTTCTTCTTCGCGTTCGCCTTCTACCCTACGCGTTCACGTAGTTGTCCTACTCTACTTCTCCGCGTTTTCATGCTAGTCTTCGCGTTCGCATAATACAATTGAGAAACTTCATCTTTTTCTTCTTCGCAAACACGGTCCTTCCTACGCGTTCGCGATTCAGTAAAGGCCTGGGCAGATTATAAATCTTCAAAATCGAGGGTTAAAATATTTTTATCACATTTTGACTTCTGGAGCTCGATTCTTGGCGATTTTTAGTGGGTTTTTCACGAATTTTGATTGGGTAAGTGTTCTTCAACTAGAATTGAATATATTCCATGAATTAGTCCTTGTTTTTATCATTTAGTTTGTTGAGTTGAGGAAAATGTTGGTCTTGAAAGAAAATTTCTAAAATGAAAAATCGTGATTTGAGGGACCAAATGGTATCAGAATTTGATAAATTTTATATGGTTGAACTCGTATCGGAATGGGCATTTGGATTTTGTAAAATTTGACGGGTTCCGAGGTGCGGGCCCGAGGGTTGATTTTTGAGTCGATTTTTAGATTTTTGTAAAGATCGAAACTTTATTATTCAGAATAGTTTCTTATACAGTTTATGTGTGTTTTGAAGTTGTTCTAATTGGATTTGAGCCGTCCGGAGGCCTTTTCACCCGAGAAGTCCATTTTAAAGTACCGGGTTGTCGTCTTTGAGGTAAGTATCTTGCCTAACCTTGTGTGGGGGAACTACCCCTTAGGATTTGAGTCTTCTATGTTGACTGTAGGCCGTGTACGCGAGGTGATGAGTGCGTACTCAAACTTATTTGTATGTAGTTGGACTTTTAGAGTTCCTAGGTCGTTATATTCCCCGTGTATGAAGTTGTAATGGTTATGACTTAGTTCTTGATTGCTAGTTTCATCTCTTCCTGCTTAAATTAGAATTACTTGCTTTTAGATTTTTCCTTTGTTGTCTATTTGGTATAAATTGACTTAATCGGAGAATTTACCTCTCATATCATCATGCTATATGTTTTTCTTCATAAACTTCCTATTTAACAAAAATTAGTAATATCTCGCCTTATAATTCCTTAGCAGTAATTGGATGTTAGGATTGTCTTTAGCTACTTACCCTTATTTGGATTGTGGAAAATATCACATAACTATTCAACCTTAAAAAGAAAATTGAGATAACTTACCCCTTAGTCGACTGGATTGTACTTGGAATCTCTTGACTTGAGATGACATTTTATTGTGGACTTGAATACTGTGAATTCGTTGTTACGTCGTGTTTCTCCCTGGTTAAGCTGCCTTCTTTATGCTTATTATTTCTTTTTAGTGATTATTCCTTGTGATTGAGTTCTACCGTTCTCGTGATTTAAGTTCTCGTATTGATTTGCTCGGCATACATTGCATTTCTATCTTTTGTTTCTTATTGATTGTTGTAGCAATGTATGATGTTTCTGTTGCGATATGGTTGTTATCTCTGTTGATTGTATTGCATATTTACTTTGGGGACTATAGACGTATTTTGGGAGATCCCCCAACACTGCATATTTACTTTTGGGGACTACAGACGTATTCTGGGAGATCCCCCCTGTACTGTATGACAAATTCTGAAGTACGGACGGAGTTTCGGTAGATTATCTTGAAGAAATTATGATCGAAAGATACTTATTGAAAAGTATAGCTGAAAAGCATTATCTTGAAGAAAACTATGTTGAAAGACTATTATTTCGAAAGGTATACTTGGAAGGCATTTATCTTGCAGAAAACTATGTTTGAAAGACATCTGTTGGAGAAGTATATTGAAAGCAATTATATTGAAAGAATTATGTTGAAGGATATCTTTCTGAAAAGTATTATGTTGAAAGACTATTATTTCGAAAGGTATATTTGAAAGGCATTTATCTTGCAGAAAACTATGTTTGAAAGACATATGTTGGAGAAGTATATTGAAAGCAATTATCCTGAAAGAATTATGTTGAAGGATATCTTTCTAAAAAGTATATAGAAGATTCCTTTGAAATGTATTTCTTCCGAATATATATATATATATATATATATATATATATATATATATATATATATATATATATATATATATATATATATATATATTCGGAAGAAATACATTTCAAAGGAATCTTCTATTTAAAAATAATTATACTTTAAAGCTTTCAATATAAACTTGCGGGTGAAAGTCTACACTCGAAGATTTGACCAATTATTTGGGGTTGTTGGCTAAGACTTGATGTGGAAAATGTTGCAGTGCTGAATTACTACTTGTTCTTACCGTATTGTGGTTTCCGGTTTCGAGTTGTTCTCCCGTCCATTCTTCTGTGTATTATTATGATGTTCCGTTGTTATTGCTGTATTTTCCTTCCGCTTTGTACTTGGTATGTGTTAATTATATTGTGTAGTCATTAGAAAGAATGTCATATTCTGTTATTCCTATATTTATGCATGTTTAGTTTATCGGACCAGTGGGTGTCTCGACTAGTCCTCGTCACTACTTCACTGAGGTGAGTCTTGATACTTACTGAGCATTGTTGTGGTGTGCTCATACTACTCTTCTGCACATTTTTGTGCAGATTCCAGGTTTTGCATAGACAGTCGATCGATAGTTAGCAGCGCAGGTGCTGTTGTGGAGACTCAAGGTAAAACTGCTTCAGTGTTCGCGGTTTCGGAGTCACCGTCTTATATTCTTTGTCATACACTGTTGTATTTATTTCCAAACAGTGGAATTTAGAGATCTTAGTGTAGATCATTTAAAGCTTATGACTTGTATTCGCCGGGTTTTGGGAAGATGTGAAATGTTAAGAAAGTTATGTCAAAAAGCATTTAAAAAGGTTTTGATATTATGATTTATGTTTATTTAATGTAGGCTTACATAGTCCTTAAGACTAGGTGCCGTCACAATACCCAACAGAGGTAAATTTGGGTTGTGACACCCGCATGTAGCAAACAATGACAAACATGAAGAAAAATTCCCTCAACAAAGCTAGGCAAAACACTTACCTCGATTCGGCTAACTCAACACTCAACTTAGCCTTTTCCTCTACAAATTCGCCTTCGTTCGACTCAATCTAGCCAATAACGACTTGAATACCTCACACAATGCAAGAGAAAATAATTTCGATTAATAAAGCTGTGATTTTATTCAATTTCAAAAAAAAGTCAACAAAAGTAAAATCCCGGGCCCGCCCGGTCAAAACCCGGGTCCAAGGGTACGTCTTGAATTCCCATAGCCTCACGAGTCCATATATGTGTTTTGTTCTCAAATCTCAAATTTTCATTTTTCAAAACTTTGAAAAAATCCCCAAGTTTTTTCCATAGATTTCCCATGAATTTGATGTTAAATATGTTATAAAGTCATGAAATATAGTTGGAAATTGATTAAAAATACTTACCTAATGATTTGATATGAAAATCTCTTCACAAAATCACCTTACCTCGAAGCTAGGGTTCAAAAATATGAAAACTGAAGCAAAACTCGAAACTCTCAGCACTTAACAGGCTACAAATGTCGCATTTGCGACAGGGGGTTTGCAAGTGCGACCCCGCAAATGCGAACAAATTATCGAAAAATTGAAGATCTGAATTCCATGTTGCCTTCGCAAAATGCGACCAGAGTGTCGCAAATGAGAACACTTGACCTTCGCAAAAGCGGCCACTAGATCACAAATGCGAACAGACTCATCTCAAGCCTTTATCGCAAATGCGATGCTGAGTCCGCAAATGTGAACTCAACAGGCCTCGCAAAAGCGGCAAATTCCTCGCAAATGCGAGTCTTTTCCTCAGTAGCCCAGCTTCGCAAATGCGAGGCTGCTTAGCAATTGCGATAGTCGCATTTGCGACAAAAACATCGCAAATGCGATGACACTAGTACCAGAAATCAAATATTATGAAAAATCATTCAGAAACCAATCTGAATCTCACCCGAGCCCCCGGGGCTCTAAACCAAATATGCACACAAGTCTAAAAACACTACACGAACTCGCTCGCGCGCTCAAATCATCAAAATAACCTTTAAAATCACGAATTGGACGCCAAAACGCATGGAGATCAAACTTAAACTTCAAGAACTTCTAGAATCGCAATCGAGCGTCCGAACCATATCAATCAACTTCGATTGGCCTCAAATTTTACACACAAGTCACACTTGCCATTATGGACCTATTCCAACTTCCGGAATCAGAATCCGACCCCGATATCAAAAAGTCCATTCCTGGAATCAGAATCCGACCTCGATAACATACCTTGAAAAAGCATCCAGCTTTCGAATTGTCTTTAAAAAGGAAACCTTAAAGGTCCAGCTTTGCAGTGTGGTCGGCTTAGCAGAAACTTGAGAGAAGAAAGCGTGGTGAGAGAGCTTGTTAATAAATAAGATTGGGGTCTATGAAAAATGAATACTGGGTCAAGCCGGTTTAATAAAATAAGAGTAATGGGTCGGGTTGGTTTATTATTTAAAATAAGGTTATAGATGGAATGCATTAAATTGTGACACGTGTCAAAATAGGAAAAAGGGTCTAAACTACCCCTATCATTTGCTAAACGGTTTACAAATACCCTCCATATTAGCAAAATTGCCCTCCCTCTTTAACGGCAGAATTTGGGGGCACTTAATTTAGTGACGTGGCAGTTTCTTACTTGGCCACGTGGCAATCTCGACTGAAACGATATGGGTAGTTGTGACCCAACTTATACACGACAAGGACAAGACTGAATCCACCTTTTGATGGTGGGAAAATGTGTACAATTTCGTATAGTTTACATGTACAGTGTACTGACTCACGACTAAGATAAACACGAAGCATCATTGCAGCATTTCCAAGAGAAACTGAAGTATTGAATTTATCTGGAAATATGGCCTTTGAGATGTAATAGAAGAAGAATAATAGGAAGAAGCGCAATAAAAGAAGGGAGCAACGGAAGGGCTACAATTTAAATATTCTATAGACGTCGGTTATATTTTTAACTGCAGTCCTAAAAGTGGCTACTGGTGCACTTCGCTCTAGAACGCTGTCGTTCCGTTAGCCCAATAGCCTCCGCGCCCATGCTCAGGACACTGACTTGACTTCCTTTAATTTACCAAGACTCCATTTTTATCTCTTCAAAATAGCAGTAACCAAATCAATGGGGATGGAGGAGAAACCAAAGAAGCTATTGATTTTATATGCATCTCAGACAGGTAATGCCATAGACGCCGCTGAGCGTGTTGGCCGTGAAGCTGAACGCAGAGGATGCCCCGTCTCTTTGCTCTCCATTGACGATTTTGACCCTGTAACTTCTCCTTTACCCTAAACTATTACGCCTCAATCTTAAACTAGTTTAAATTCAGTTTTGTAATAGTTGTTTTTTTAGGCTATATTTAGCTGCCTATCAATCTACCGGACCAATGCCTAGTTCATGTTTTTTTTTTTTTCGTTTTTCTTATTTGAGCTTATAGATTGTGATTATTGACTCGTGTGTGACTAGTTATTAATTCCTTTCGTTAGAGTTGTCTGCCGGAGCACGAAATTGTAATATTTGTGGTGTCAACTACAGGTCAAGGGGACAACCCTGATTCTATTAAGGTTTGTTTGTTATCTCCTTTAAGACATCTATAGACATATGTGTACATATTTGAACTTTTTGTTCGTTTTATTAACTTGCTTGTAGGTATTTTGGAAGTTTCTCTTGCAAAGAAATCTGACCCAGAATTGGCTTAGCAGTGTCAGCTATGCTGTGTTTGGTTTGGGTGATTCCAGCTACCAGAAGTATAATGTATGCGCTGACTCTACCTAATAAATTATATTTCATAGTTTCACTGCCACTTAAGCATAAGATTCTCTGAAAGCAACTCACTATGATCCAAAAAAATCAACTGTTTTAAGTCCACCAGAGGATCTTGATGTCCCTAAGCTTTTACTACTCCTGCTTTTTCTTAAATACTAGTTTCTCGACACGTGCATTGCACGTGTATACATGTGCCGGCCGAGTCAGTATACAACTTTGCAAAATGATATAAATAATATTACATGGAATTTTGAGTAAATAATTATATATGAAAGAACAAAATATAAATTTATGTGAATGATCAATGTGGAAAGTCTTATGATGATTTGTTTGAAAGTACAAATTAAATTTCTGGAAGTGATCCGCTCATAACTTTGAAGGTATTTTTTAACCCATCTTCATAATATTTATGTTGAAGCATCAATCTTGTTTACCACGAGTCATCTCCAACTATTTTTAAAGAAAAGGTGCCTCACACCTTTCGAATATTTCTCTAGGAATTTTAAAGACATGAGATACTATCAAACTACACTATTGTGTTTTCATGTCAATCTTATACAAATATCATTACATAATTATAATATCTTTTATTTTACGTTTCCTAATACTTTGACTTGAAATTAACTAACTATAATAATTCTACTTTGACTATATTTACACTATTATGAATGCCAACTAATTTGTTTGGAAAATAATGAAATTGTTCGTCTGAAGCAATTTATGAACTCATTAGCGGATCATTTTTTTTCCCACTTGTTTGTTTAAAATAAGTCTAGTTACAAAATACATAGGTAGTGTAAAAAGAAAAGTAATATAGAGTAAGGACCCATATCTATAAAATATTAGAGGTCAATATAATAATTTTATTTTATTCATATTAAATCATTTAGAATTATATCTTCTTATGATGCTTCTTTGATAAAAAATTAAAATAAACAAAACTAATGCTGTGAAAGAGTCAAACCAAGCATTTGTAGGAAAATACTATAAATAGTTCAAACAAAAGTACTCCATGATACAGGAAATTAAAAAATCTAATTACTAATTAAACATAATTAGCTAGATTAATATTCTCGAATCTCCAAATTTGAAATTACAAACTATCCCTATAAGAGTTTTTAATTTTCGACAGAGTATTGATTATAGCAATAATATTTGTCCATTGTTAGGCTCTATTATTATTATTATTATTATGATGATGATGATGATTAAAGTTATTATTATTATTAATGCTACTGAATTAAGGTACTATTTTATTACGTAAATATATAGATATAATTTTCTATTTGAGCGAAATGTTACTTTTTTTACCAACTTTAGCAAACCACACTACTAATGTATTTCATTTATTATGTCTATTTGCTTTTCCTTTTTCTTAGGAGATACTCTAATTAAAATATCAGTAAGACATTTTTGACTCCACAAAAATACTTAGAGATAAATAACAATCATTATGAAAGTATAATTAAATTGAAGAGGGCAAATACTTCATGTATCTCATATTGAAGATTAGTTTACAGATTGAAACAATAAATAAATAAATAAGTTGAGTCAGAAAAAGAACCTGATGTTTGTTTCCACATCAAGTGCTTCCACTCTCTAAATCATTCAGATTTCTCGGCAAAACAGTGTGGAAGAAGTAGTGAGGTTTTTTTTTTCAATCGGTTAATTCCCTGCTTTTCATTCATCGTTCTTGCTATTGTCAGATATTTAAAATTAATGTACTTAAGCATTTCAAATAGTGGTTGATGGTAATTTCTCATCAGCAATTTGTTGACGAAAGTTCATAATATGTATTCAGCCAATGGTTGGAAACACAGCCTTGATTTGCTTTGAATTCTATTTAAATTGTTAGTGCCTCTATTTATTTTGAAGCTTTAGGGGCTAAGTGTTGATATGAATGGAGCAAGCCATTTGGGTTCAACTTTTTTTTAATCATTTCACGTAGTGGTCTCTTGACAAATTGGCTTTATTCCTTTGGGAGTTCTCAATGAACACTTACACGGAAATGTCTTCGAAGCCTTTCGCAAACGGTGCTTGCGTTGTTTTGTAGTCGGACATCTTTGATCTCTTGTACTTTCTCTTTCTCTCTGTCTGCATGGCGACTCTATATGGTGGCTTTTCGGAAATTGGTTCTTCTGAATAGTAACATAATTGTTTATCTAATTATTATTATTAAATATAAATATACTTTATTACAGGGGTAATTTAGTCTTTCAACTTTTTAGTTTAAGGCTTCCCACTTTTATAATAATATAGATAACTCTAGTCTATGCATTTCTTGTTGGGGTTTTAGGCTTATCAGTTCATTATTAGGAATTGCTTTTCAACTTTGTCTTTCCATAAGATATGTTTAGTCTCTTTATTGCAAAGACGGGTCAATTTCTGTCCATTATGTGTTTCTAGATGATTTTTTGCTTTTCGTTTGCTTTGTCGTCCAACCAAATATTTGGTCTGGAGAATATATTAGCTTTATGCAATTATGTATTCCATCTTTGAATGTTGATGTATGAATTTTATTTCTGCAGTTTGTTGCAAAGAAACTTGACAAAAGACTTTCAGATCTTGGTGCTACAGCAATTGTGGAAAGAGGTCTTGGAGATGATCAGCACCCTTCAGGGTATTGTTATGGTTTAATCTTGTAGAAATAGTTGATTCATTTAGTCGGTGAGGTGCACGTAGGCTGGCCCGAACACTACCATTGTCAAAAATAAAAAGTATGGATTTTGTTGATAGTGTACGGCACTAAGATGGTGCGACACTTCTGTACTGGTATAGCAAAAAGCAAAAGTATTCCCTTATATTTCTGTAGGGATTCCAATTCCATGAATGCTAACGGTGATTCAGCCTCATTTACAAATTCCTTTCTACACCAAAGTAAAACAAAATTATGCAATTAAACTTGATCTTTTTGATTGAGTTAGCACTATCTTCAAAACACCTTATGTTTCCTTCTGTCCAAACTATCTTATCCACCAGATGCTGTTGTTTTCATCTTTTAAAGCTGTTAAATAGGAGAATCCAATTTGATATACAGGATGATTATTTGCCCATTTATTTGTCCATACCATAGGGACTGAATAGCATTAAATTTCTTCTATCTAATTTTTCAGGAGACAGATCTGAAAGAATTATAGGATCATGAATCTTCCTAGCTTTGTAAGAAATGGTGTTTTAAATATCCAGAAGGTTTTGCCATCAAGGTGATTGAGGTGGAATACATGTGTTGAAGCTTCTTTACTTTAGGGCTAGAATAGCTTTACTACTTTGGTGAGGCTCACCTACTTATGTTGAATACACCTCTTCCCTCACCTCGACTGAAATTCTGCAAATGCTCGAGTGGAATTTCAGGTTAAAGGGTGAGGGAGGTTGAAGGAGGTAGAGATGCTGGACCATTATCCTCCGAGTTTCGATGATGAAAACAGCGGATTACTTGGTTATCATAACAAAAAAATTCACTTTATAATGCTGTTGGTTATCATCGCACCTGAAGAGTGTCTTGTTATTTAGCAGTTGTTCTAGTGAAAGCTTTAATAAAAAAAAATCTCTTTGCAGGTATGAAGGTGCTCTGGATCCTTGGATGTCCACCTTGTGGAAGGCATTGTACCAAAAAAATCCGAAACTATTCCCTAAAGGTCCAGAATGCATGACTTCAAATACGAGTTTGATGGATCAACCTAAAGTACAGATTACATATCATGATGTTGATGAAGGGGCTTTACAATTCTCATCTATCCCAGGTAACGTGCTAAATTAGACTTCAGCAATCAACATCTTTTTCACCTTCAGGTCATTGTCTGTTCAGAGTTCTGACTGACAGTCAATAAAATATCAATGCATGAAAGCATTTACATGCATGGATTTATAGAGAAACTTACCCCTAAAAGTAAAGATCAATGTCTCCCTCTAAAACCTTGATTGATACAGAAGAGAACTCGCCCATAAGTTTATCCTGAGATTTTTACTTTATGCTTTCTCTATGGAGCTTTGGAAAATCATTTTCTTGATATCATTTTGATGCACAAGTGCATCTCAATATTGTTCCTTGCTTTTCATATTTTGTTGTATGGTTTTGTTGGCCGAAAGGTTTTCTGCCAGTTGTCTTCCAACATTTAGTAGTGACGAAACATCTGAAAATTGCAGATTTCAAACTTCTTGAGATGCAGATTGAGAGCACGCGCTTCATATTACCAGGAAAACTTTCTGGAAAGCACCCACCTGATTGCTTCTTAAAGATGGTAGGTGATCTCCATTTACATTTCTTTTGTTATGTGTCAGGGCATGCAATGGAGCTGTTGCCTGCAAAAGTTAAGGAACTCCTTCCCTCTGAATCAGGGAGTTCGGTTGTGGATCCACTTGTGGTTTATACCAAGCAAAAGTGGAGTTCATGACTCAAACACATCTATTCATGTCCTTAACCAGGAAAATCGATAGTTGAAGTTAAGTGATGTGACAAATTGATAGTATCTCACTAGAAGTAGCACATATACTGAACATCTCTAAGCTTCCACAGAAATGAGATATGAATGATGCCATCCTTGAATATATCATAACTAGAAGAACAGTTTCTGAAATGAGTCATTTATTCTACAAAGCACTGGCGTATATTGTGCATTTCAGAAAGCTGTTTTTATGATCTTACTTGGAGGTGTAAGATCCTTTTTCTCGTCAATGCGATGGTTGTGATCTAGGCATTGACATGTTTTTCTTATTCACTCTATTGATGTAGGGTAAAAATGATCCATTAAGTAAAGCTGATTGTGGGAAAGATGTCCGCCATTTTGAACTTGAAGCTATTTCATCTGTAAGTCAAGTTTTACATTCTTATCTCTTTTACTCCTTCACTTTATACAATACATGTAATGATTTCCTTTGTAATCTCAGTCTATTGAGTATGAGGTTGGTGATGTTGTTCACATTCTCCCTGGGCAAGATGCTGCAGCAGTTGATGCTTTCATAAAGCGCTGTAATTTGAACCCTGAATCATACATCAGAGTATGTACTTGTCTTACGTACTTGACTCTCTTGCCGTCACTAGGACCGTGCTAGTCTTCAAATCTTCCTCCTAGATATTATTTTGTGTTCATGCATCTTTGAAGGTTATTATTGTGTAAAATTTTCGTGGAACATAATTCGCATGATTTACATTTCCATGTTAATATGGGTCTATTGTCCTAATAAAAATAAAATTATCATGTGGATTGTCCTTATCAAAAAGAATTATCATGTGGGTTGAAAAGTACTCTGAATTGTTAAGTGTCTCTGAAAGGAGAAGTGTACAAGTATTGCAAAGCTTTAGGATGGGAGGGATACCCTAGTGGTAAAGACCCTCCACCTCTAAGTTGGGTTCTGTAACCAAGGGAGCAAGTGGGAAAGGACCATTATTGGGCTCCCATGAGATGGAACCTCGTTAAAGTTGAAGAAATCTGAAATAGATAGGTAAGCAGCAGCAAAAACTGTTACAACAGAGGCACCACCAAGACCTCCCCTGTAGGAGAGCTGATATTTTTTTTGGGGGGGGGGGGGGGGGATATTCCTTTTTCTTTTATAACTTTATAATTGTTTAAAAGAAAAATTTTTTCCCCTGTTTTTTTTGTGGGGGGGGGGGGGGGGGATATACTCCTTGCATGGGTATCATATCGAAAAAATCGGTAGATTACTTCAACATCTAGGATAAGTTCCTGAGCACCAGAATCAAGGCCTTGTTAGTAAAAGCATTGAAGTACCTGAAGCTCATTTGCTTTGGTTTACTACTTTAGTTAATGAGAACATGTATACAAATCTGTTTTACAATGTCAAATTTGAGATTTGCTGTCTCTTTTCTTTTCTCCCTTCTTTGTGGTGAGCTTTGGATCTGCAGTGTTGGCTATTACATCAATTGAAAGGGCAAATTTATCATGTATCAACTCTTGAATTCTTATATTACTAATATGAACTTTTTTTCAGGTTGAGCCTAGAGATAATAAAGAAAATGGAGAAAGTCATGACTTGAGAAATACATTGAAGGTCCCCATAAGATTAAAAACTTTTGTGGAACTGGCAATGGATGTTGCATCAGCTTCCCCTAGACGATATTTTTTTGAGGTAAGACACTGGAGTGTATGAATTTCTTGTCTTTCGAACAGTAATATCCGATGACATGGTATATTTGATATTTTCTGCTGTTGTCTTTATTATTTGCCTGTACTTCACTGATGCATGTTGTGTTCATCTTCCTTGTTCTGCTTGTGGAGTAGCATGTTATGCATGATCACCACATATCAGAGTAATTTAATAAGCCATTTGAATCGTTCATTTCTTCAGGTTATGAGTTATTTTGCCACTGCCGAACATGAGAAGGAGAGGCTTCAATATTTTGCCTCTCCAGAAGGAAGAGATGATCTTTATGAGTACAATCAGAAGGAACGGAGAACTGTACTGGAGGTGATGAAAATATTTCCACTCTTTGTATAGATTAATGAAGTTGCCTTTGAGTGGTCACTGACATTTTCCTTTATTGTCGGATTCTTCAACAATATGGTTTCTCTTATGGTAGATTTTTGTTTCATGAAATGTATAGGTACTATAGTTTAAGAAGACATACTAAGACGCAAGAAGTTGGCCCAGTTCTTTTGGAAGTGAAACTGGTTAGCCAACACCAACTCTGTCATACGTTCACAATACAGCATCTTGATTGTCAAACTAGAAAACTAGTCTTTATAAATGTGAAATCTGTATGTGAGTATCGTGCACTAGTCCTTTTACTTGCAAGCAATAGAAGCTTGATACCTTAGTTAAGTTACCAACACTACGTTTAGCAAGCTACAGAGTTCTCAATTTTTTGCTTTTTGAAATTATGGAGGCGCTTGGTCTTCTCCTATGGAATGATCCTTCTGTTAACCAATAATGCCTTTTTATGGTTAACTAATAATGCCGTTTTATGGTTAAGTTATTGATTCACAGGAGATAATTTGGAAATGAACTGTAAAACTGTTTCTGCTGTTATCTGTTACCTTCTTTGGAAAAAACTGTTTCTACTGTTAATATCTCATTTTCTTTCGTTGTTTGATTTTTTCTACTTTCCATATTGTAATGCAGGTATTAGAGGATTTTCCATCCGTTCAGATGCCATTTGAATGGTTGGTTCAGTTGGTACCTCCACTTAAAACTAGGGCTTTTTCCATCTCTTCTTCTCACTCAGTTCATCCAAATCAAGTACATTTAACAGTTAGTGTGGTGTCATGGACAACACCTTATAAGAGGAAGCGCGCAGGTCTTTGCTCATCATGGCTAGCTGGAGTTGATCCTCAGAAAAGTATGGTTTTTGGAGTAATTATAATTAAAACGCCTCATTCATTTACTCATGCACCTCTTGTAGCTCTCTGATGATGGTTTTTGGATTATGCTAAACAGGAGTCCTCATACCGGCTTGGTTTCAAAAGGGTTCTCTTCCTTCCCCTCCGCCTTCACTTCCGCTTATTGTTGTTGGACCTGGCACAGGGTGTGCACCTTTTCGTGGATTTGTGGAGGAAAGAGCCCTGCAGAGTCAATCGGGTCCAACTGCTCCCCTTCTTTTCTTCTTTGGTTGTAGAAATGAAGAAAATGACTTTTTGTACCGAGATTTTTGGTTGTTTCATTCACAAAAAGGTGGAGTCCTTTCTGAAGAAAAAGGTGGAGGCTTTTTTGCTGCCTTTTCCAGAGACCAACCACAGAAAATCTACGTGCAACATAAAATGAGAGAACAAAGCGTTAAGATATGGAATCTATTAACTGAGGGCGCAGCTGTGTATGTCGCAGGCTCTGCCAACAAAATGCCTTCTGATGTGCTGTTGACATTTGAAGAAATTGTATCTAAAGAAGGCGGGGTTCCAAAAGAAGCTGCAGTAAGGTGGCTTAGGGCATTGGAAAAGGCAGGCAAGTATCATGTCGAAGCATGGTCTTGAGCACTCCTTGGTATTTTTTCCAGTTTCACTTTAAAATCTGGGGATGATTAGCCAAAAAACCGAGCCCTTCTCAGTCATCTTATTTTTACATGATTCTTTTAAACCATATTCGTTTGTGAAATTTGTTTCTAGTGTTCTCAGAAAGAAGCTGGCCTATTGAGAGAACAGAGTCACTAGTAAGACAAGTCGGTTATTCCAAAGGATGAGGTCTCTTATCAATTTGGAGAGGGTTTTTATCTGCTTGTTAAGTTCAATATGGAGTATCCAATAGGAGCTCTAAATCGAGAGCAAACCTCAGTATGGTGCAGCATTTATGCTGGGGGAGATATTATTTATGATATGAGTGTTTTGTCTGTGTGAGATTAAGAGATTTTGAAGATGTATGGCAGGAATCCAGAGGCATAAAAGAAATAAGATTGAACCGATAGAAAGTATCTCAATATTTTCAAGTAGCTTGGTTGATTTCTTTAGCACGATAAGAAATGTAGGAGGATTTGGCTAAATTGTATAATTGATCTACTATTTGGTTATTCTCCTCTTCCTATTTTCAAGCTTATACTACTTGACAGATTCTTTTATTTGATTAAGAATGAAGATATATGAGCATAGTTTGGCAGAGTGATTAACATTCATTTCTTTAGAGATAGGGTGGTCAAGGTTATTGGAGATAGTGGTCATTCACGCTTATTGGATGTTGAGAAATTTTGGGAGCAACAGGTATTATCCCGATGATGAAATATGTTAATAGCCGTCACTAATTGTAGTGAGAAAATTTATAATAATATTAGTATTAGAGGGTGTTTGGATTGGCTTATTTTAAGTACTTATTGGCTTTTAAGAACTTTTCTAGTTTTTGTAGTGTTTGGCAATATAGAAGTGCTTTAAAACACTTACTTTTAGGCATGAAAAGTACAAAAATGAGCTATAAGATAAAAATTGGATATAAGGACGTTTTGTTTTTAGCTTAAGCTACTTTAAGCCAATCCAAACACCCTTATTTACTTTGGCATGCCTATTCCCATTCTTTTTGTAAGAGAAACAAAAATGCAGTTCGCTTCAATTAGGTACTTTAGGTTGTCCTTTTGCTAGAAGGGAAACAGAGTTGTCTTATCCAGAATTCCCAAGTCTCAACCAGAGGGTTTCCACTCTCGCTTTCTCTCTGTCTGAAACTTACTGATCAACAGATAAAAGCGGTCAAGACTAAAGATGATGTTATCAGTAGCAATACATCCCAAAGTAAACTTGGCTCACTGTCACAATCTTTTTCCATCCAAAAATGTCATCTTTCCCAAGCCTCGCTCCTATTCTCCGTCATTCCATATCTCTGCCTTCAACCTCAAAAGAAATTTTGGTGTTTTTGCTTCCAAAGCTGCCGGTGCCGTAGCTTTTGCGGAAGAAACCTCAGCTGATGGTTCTGCCCCCTCAGCTCTCTCTCTCTCTCTCTCTACACATACTTCATCCGAAATTGCTTGGCATTGTTTGAATGGACGAAAAGATTATGACTTTGAAATCATAAATTTTATGTCTGCATAAATCACCATATATATTCTTGTACCAAATAATTTGTTTTTGCAATCAGTTGGACCTTCGACTGCTTATGTCTATGTCAAATTGTGAATGTGAAAATGATCGTTTTTCTAAATATAAAATGTGCCAATTTTGAGGGGACAGAGTGAACACACACACATACACGCGTTTTTGTGTGTGCGTGTGTATACTATATATGTATATATCTTATAGTAGTATAATCTATTATGATTCATTTTGCTGCTCTTGGTATTGTTGTTATAACTGTTACAATCTGTAGGATGTACATAAACTCGGGGTGTTGGTGAAGCCAATGGAGAAACCTAGGATAGTGTTAAAGTTTATTTGGATGGAGAAGAACATTGGAATTGCGCTGGACCAGGTAATTCCTGGTCATGGTACAGTTCCTGTGAGCCCTTATTATTTCTGGCCTAGAAAAGATGCTTGGGAGGAGCTTAAAGTCTTGCTGGATAGTAAGCCCTGGATATCCCAGAAGCAGATGATCATTCTCCTTAACCAGGCCACTGATATCATCAATTTGTGGCAACAGAGTGGTGGTGATTTAGCGCAAACTGTCATCGAACAAGATTTATCTTGCTGCCACTGAATGTCATAATTCTGTTTGTTGCAACTTATTTTTTTCACTTAAAAAGGTTAGTACCTATTAAAAAAATCACTTAAAATGTTAGTCAATCGTGTGCAATTGATTCTTGTAGATTTCCTCAATTCTTTTCATATTACGAATTGCAATTGATTTCTTCTTTCCTATGTGGTTACTGCTGGTTTTAATTCTACTTCATGAAGATTAATATGAAACGCACAAAGATAAATTTATATTAGTTTACAAATTTGGCTGTAACCGTTGTTGCTGATTATATTAGTGATAATAAGAGTACCTGTGCCTCCTGTAACTTTTTTGTTTTGCTTTTTATTAGGGTTCTGTTTTGGTGTAAGTAGTGTGGTCACCTATTGGTGATAGGGTTCTTTTATAGTTGTACTGGTTGTTTTGTAAGCTGAATGTGGTCGATGCTTGTTTCAGAACTTCTGACATTTGCTCTATTTCAATTAATATTTCTGACTGATTCAGTTTTAAAATTTAAAATCATCAAAAAGGAAGGAAGAAGAGTTTCTCTTGGCCATTTTTCAGGTGCAATTACATCTTCTACTTACAATCAACATTAGTAAAATCAGCGAGCCTTAAAGTTGTATTCACTATTCACCAAGTACTTGTAATATGTTGCTTAGATCTTAATGAAGAAACTGTTTGCGTGAAACATCTAATTGTAAATCTTGCTTCTGTTCTTTTGGATTTCATTATGATCTATTTCCTACATGAGATCCCCATATGAGGAACTCTTACAAACTTAACTAACATCAAACCCGGTGTAATCCCATAAGTGGGGTCTAGGGTAGTGTATATGCAAACTTTACCCCTATCTTATAAAGGTAAAGAGGTTCTTTCCGCTAGATGCTCTGCTCTCACAAACTTAACTATCTTTCAAAATTTCATGATGTTACTTATCTGATTGTATTTTCTTTATCCAATTTGATTCACTTATGTTCCAATTGATTGTAATCATTGTGTAATACTCTCATGTTAAGAAGGATAATTAGACGTCAATTCTGATGCGCCAAACAAAAAGAATAAACAAAAGATGAGAATGTAATAAAAGGCATTATCTCAACTCGCTTATACTCGCTTTGCAAATTTTTTTTTAACTTATACCCGTTTTTTCACATAACTTCAGTATACGAGACTGAAATAGCAAAGGCAATCACGCAAAACTTTAGTATTCTAGTAGACGGGCCTGAAGCAGCTAGAGCTGAAGTTTTTGTCTTTGTAACTGGGGAATTTCAGCTCTAGAGCTGAAATTTTTATTTTGTAACTCGCGGTTTTTGTCTTTATAACTGGGGAACTTCAGCTCTAGAGTTGAAGTTTTTGTCTTTGTAAGTGGGGAATTTTTATTTTGTAACTCGCGAACTTTAGCTCTAGAGCTGAAGTTTATGTCTTTATAACTGGGGAACTTCAGCTCTAGAGCTGAAGTTTTTATTTTGTAACTCGCGAACTTCAGCTCTAGAGCTGAAGTTTTTGTCTTTATAATTGGGAGCTGAAGTTTTTGTCTTTGTAACTGGGAAACTTCAGCTTTAGAGCTGAAGTTTTTGTTTGTAACTGACAAACTTCAGCTCACCGAGGAAAAGGGGGCTGAAGTTATTTAAAAATTGGGTACAAGTTAAAAGTTTAAAAAAAAATGGGTATAGGTTAAATGGGGACGACCAAATAGGGCGCCCCGTGCAATTTTTACATAAATCATCTGCAAAAATGATCTAGTTTAAACATAAAGCTAAGTTCCCCACCTCCCCTCCCCCCAAAAAAGCAAGTTCTGATCCTAAGGAAAATAATATGAAGAAAGGTACGTGCTCAATGTAGCACCAATGAATAAGATGATTGGAGCTAGTAGTTCATCCCTGAATAGCGTCTGTCGCATGCAGCTGCTCTATTGATGTTTCCTTAGGAACCTTGTCTGATGATGCTTTTTTCTTTCTGGGCCCTGTGGCATATCTTCACGACTCTGTCCCTACTGAAAATGTATGGTTGCATGATTGCAACGATGCTTGCCAGTCAACCATGCCTTAATCCTTGCTCTTATGAGGCTTGGATAGATCCAAACAATTCTTGCTAGTAGTGCTGTTGCTGCATTAGCTGCTGATAGAGAAGCATCAGGCATTTCATACCATCTGACTATTCTCCAATATGATCGCTGAAGCTGCTTCTGTGCTTCCCTCTTCACCTATAATAGTAAGAAATCTCAGGCCATTTGAAATTTCAATTATAATTAGTGATTGCCGTTAAGATAGTTTTTTTTAAAAAGTACCTTGAGCACATTCCTCTTTGCTGTTAACCTTAACTTCGATTATGGTCTCTTCATCCTCTGCACACAGAGTGACACCACAATGGGCCGCAATATCAGTAAGCATATTCCTTCTTTCCCCTGATCCTGTGTGACGTTTTGATAGCTTGGGTACCATCTGGAGAAATGTCATGATCAGATTAGTTTGAGAAGTCAATCTCCTGTAGATTTTAGGGGCAGGGGGGATAAAGAGCACATCATTCAGCTCCTACCTTAGGATACACGCTACAATTATTTCTTAATTCAACACATTGAGCCGCAAATTCATTCCCATATCTTGAGGTGAAAATCTGTCGAAGTTCATGCAGCTCTGGGAATTCTCCCCATCTTGAAGCTGCAAAAATCAAGCTTGAGATTGCCTCTACGAGCTCCTCAGGACATTGCCTGTTTAAAAATTGGTGGGTATATCGTCAAGCATTGTAAAAAAAGGAGGTAGGATTCTTCTAGTGGATAGCCATCCAAGAGAGGCCCAATCTAGTTGTAGATTTCGATAAGATAGGAGAAGTACTAACCCTTTAGTTTGTATGAGCACCCTTTTTTCGATTAGGAGATGGCAGTAGATTTCCATCATTGCAAGTGCATCTAGGGTGTTCTGTTCCTTGATAACATGTTCGACCTGTGAAGTGAAATTGATCAGAAGTTGAATTTCTTGAGAAGAAACCATATGCAAGAAAGGGAGAAGATGCAGTAGTGTATGTGTATATCAATGGAACCTACTCGATGAAGGGCATCTTCTTGGCGACCAAGATGGAGTAGTTGGATAACATCAGAACGGGCAAGTGAGCACCTAACTTGGTGTTGATTTTTGAGAATGGCAATCCTTGAGATGGCAAGGTTAGCCAGTGTTGTAACTCTTGATGCCTTGAATTTTCTTCCAAAAAGTCCCATGTTTGCTCTTTGTTTCGTTTGTATGAAGCTCTTGAGATAGGCTGCTGCTTAGTAGGAGATGGAGTGAGGTCTTGTTATATATAAGCGAGCACGCACACATGCAAATTGAAGTAGTCGTATTTAGGAGAAGCAGCTTTGTTTGATAACGTGTTAGACTCTATTATTCCAACCTTTGAAGTTGTCAACAACATTGTTCAATTCATGGATGATCGACGGCTGTCGTGGAACATGTCATTTTCCATTAAGTTACAAATACTTCAATTCCATAGCCTTCCATTTGATAAACTAAAACTACTATTAAAGAACAGGCGAGTGCTACAAAGAACTGGCAGCCTTTTTACACTTTTTCCTGTTTATTTTTTGATAAAGACATTTTCATGTTTATTAACTAGGCCAACAGCTATTTCGTGCTGACTTGTTCAGCATGACTGGTATCGTTACTTTTTCAACTTTTCACTTTTCCAGTTACATTTTTCTTTCTTCACTCAGAAAATGAATGTTCTAGAAATTTATTTTATGATAACAACCATGTAAAAAGCAACCAATGGGACTAAAAAATATCTAAGCAGGTATTTAAAATTTCGAATCCACAGCCAAAACTATTTAATGATGTCTTCTTTTTTCGCTGGAGTGGCCATCAAGCAGGAAAATATTGGTCTGTGTTGCATGATATACGTTTAAAATTAAACTTGCAACCATTCACTGTTTAAAGTGACATAAGTTGATTTCAATAGTTTAAGGACTCGTTTGGTCATGAGTTTTGCCAAAATAAATTTGGGATTTATTTCGCCATAAATTTTGCCTACATTTTGGCAAAATTCCAAATCCCAAAATCATCCCAATTATTGATTTTGGGCCAAAATCCCAAAACTTGGGAATTTTGTACATGTTTTTCCAAAATAAAGTTGGGAAATATGTTTTGAAAATGTATGTCCAAACACATTTTCATCTTCAAGCCAAGCTTCACCCAAATCAAAATTTTCAAAACAAATTTGGGAATCTATGGCCAAACGCTAGCTAAGTCAAAATTTTAAGCAATAAAATTTGACGTAACGGAAAAGAAAGTGAACCACAATAATTATCTCACCATATTCTGTAAACGAGAAGATTCTATTCCGTTTAACGCTTATACATTTGATTGGATAGTTAAGAAAAAAAGGACTAAATAGTAAATTATCTACCAATGTTTCTCCTTTCACTTTAGTAAAAGGATATTTATGTAGGAGAGAATTCTATCTATTTAAGGGGAACAAATTCCCGTACACCTTCCTTGCCCCAGAAGTAGGAATAATAGTACTGTGGTCTCATGTCCAGCCATTTAGTTAAGTAGCTATCAGCATTTGAGACGAGGATATTTTTTTCTACAAGGACATTCTGTAAATTAAGCACGAAAGATACCGAGGTAAGGCAAGAGCCGATTAGGCAACTGGGTGACCGTAACTAGCCTCCAAAATCAGAATTTACTGATATAATAAGATCCATTATACAAAAGGGTCCGAGTATCCAAGATTTGCCACTGGGAATGAGGAAATAAAATGTACTCCACACGGCAAGATATATAGGAAGTCACACAGATTTAAAATGAAGAGAAGAAAAACAACCTATACTGGAAACTATAGCCAGGTCAAATAGCACCCAGTTCAATCCATGTCATTCGTCAAACTCATGCATGTGATCTAATAGATAGTTTGCAGCCAGCTCCTCATTTTTGTTGCACGCAAAGTATACTTCCAATACTAAAGCTCGATCAAACCCCATAGCTTCAAGCTGCCAAAATAATATCACTAACCGTAATAGACAATACAATGAAATTTATATTAGCTGACAATATATCTTGCATAGCTGGTCCCCATCAGGCATTTTCAGCTATCAAAGTAAAAACATTCACATTAAAAAACATCAATAATTGCAAATGCAATCTTTCTCAGAATGATTGTGACAATTCAAAACCCAACTCTCAATATGGCCTAGTGTTACGTCAAAACATTTGCAACAGTTAATTACCCATTTAAGTTCCCCGTGACATTTTAACCTTCTAGAATCTATTATGAAATAAGGTCTACCATTGACGACTTATTTGATGCAAACTAAAGGATAACTAAATAACTTACACGTTCAATAGCCTCACGCTCTTCAGGTGTAACAGTCACCGCTTGTGGTACTGCTCCTGCCATCTGCCCTAGCGCATTCCTTGATACACCATATAGCGAGAAAATCAGTCTTGCATACATGCTCAAGATGGTAAAGAAAGGATCTAGAATAGATTGACTCAGACACATAGAACCAGCTCTAAAATGCAGAAAAACAGTTTAGGCGGGTAATAACAGATGCTCTCACCCCTCCCCTTCAACAGGTTCATTGATGAGGCGCAGGAAGTCGGGTTGATGCTCTTGAATAAGCCGCATCAAATGCGGATTTTGCTTACCCAACTCCTGGAGCATAGGCTGCAGATAAACAAACGTCATGGTTCTAGCAAGTCTGACATTAGTTGGAGCAAATAAACAATTAGTCATAGCATGTATAATCCAATACCTGCAAGATTTGTGGATTGGCTTGAACCATTGCTCGAAGGGCCTGGAACTGTTAATGGAGAAGGATATAAAAATATGCTTTCAAATTTATATAATCTATTTTGGATAAAGTGTATAACCCACCTGTGGACTATTGCGTAGAAAATCCAAATTTCCAGAACCGGCATTTGAACCCACATTTGGTAGACCCTGATTGGGTAAATACAAATTTAGGATAAGGCCAGAACGAACAATAAGTAAGCAAATTTAACCTTCCAGGTATACTAACTACCTGAGGAAACAGATCCAAAGGATTAACATTGGGCCCACTGGAAGGAACTGCGGGTAGTGAAGCCTCTTGCACTGAAGGGTTTACAGCCTGTCCACTGGCAGGAGCAGCGGCTGTAGGGGCAACAGGCGGAATTTCGGCTTGTTCAGGAATACCCTGAAAGAAAATCATGCGTTTTCAGGATAGACTAAAGATGCAACCACAAAAAATAAAAGAACATAGCGGTGTACACCTTAATAAGACAACAAACGAGGACCATGTAAGACATTTCCTTAACTTCATTTATTAGTCCCATTTCCCAAGCATAACAGGTTAAAATGGATATTAAGAGCCCGTTTGGATTGGCTTAAAAGCCGGTCAAACCAGCTATTAAGCACTTTTTAGTTTTTTGGAGTGTTCGGCAAAAAAAAACTGCTTAAAAAAGCCAAAAATTGGCTGACCCTAACTTCTCCATTTTAAGCTTAAAAGTCATTTTATTTTGACCAACGAAATTACTTAGAACCCGTTTGGATAAAAGTTCTGAAACATGAAAAAAGTTGTTGAAGTGTCTGGTAAACAAGTGCTGGTAAGCACTTTTTTTTGTTAAAACGACAGAAATATCCTTAAAGCTGTTAACATTATAAAAGAGTTGATTTCTACAATATATTTAATTTTGAATTAATGCAAATAAACAATAATTTAATTACTTAAGATAATTTTATAAATATAATTCTTGAACGCACATTTTCCACCAAGTAAACTTCCATAAAAATGAAATGAGCTCATTGTTCTTCATAAATAAGAAAAAGAAACAACAAAAATGATGCATTCCAACTTCTTCTTTCATGAGTTAAAGCTAACACTTCAAACATATTTTTAAATTGATTCAAATATAATATTCATATAATTACAAGCATCAAGCTTCACAAATTTCATTAGCAATTAAATCACGAAGACTCATCCAAAGAAATCACTTTGTTCTTTTACATTTATATTAGTTCTTGAAGATTTACCAATATCAATAGATGGAACATATCTCTCATTCTCAGTTGCATCATCCACATTGCATTTTTTTCTAATATAATTGTGAATGCCATAGTAGCAAGTACAATGTCTCTTTAGTGTCAATATGATAGAAAGGCATGTCTCGCAAAATAGGTCACCTTGCTTTCTATACCCCAAATGTGTGCTCTACAATATTTTTACCAAAAGAATGCAAATAGTTAAATTTTTCAATCCGTCCTCTTGGTTCTCGCAATTGTCGTGTCGTATCGTGGCGAAATTATGCTAGGTGGCATCTCACATTATCTCCTTTGTATGAAGCCATACATCCTTTCATGTGCGGATATCCTGCTCAAGCCACGTAACCGACGAAGTAAGGAACAACCGTTACACAAGTTGAAGGGATATATGGCTCTATATATCCGCACATGAAGGGATATATGGCTCCATACAAAGGAGATAATGTGAGATACCACCTAGCATAATTTCGCCTGGTGCGAGACGACAATTGCGAGAACCAAGGGGACGAAGTGAAAAATTTAACTATTTGCATTCTTCTTGTAGAATTATTGTCAAGCACACATTTGGAGTTTGGAAAGCAAAGTGGTCTATTTTGCGAGACATGACTTTCTATCACATTGACACTCAAAGAGACATCGTATTTGCTACTATGGCCATTCACAACTATATTAGAAAAAAATGCAATGTGGATGATGCATTCCGAGCAATTGAGAATGAGAGATATGTTCCATCTATTGATCATGATATTATTGGTACACTTTGAGCGCTAATAACAATATAAACTTGGGAAATAAAGAAAAACAAAACGATCTCTTTGGATGAGTATTCGTGATTTGATTGCTAATGAAATTTGTAAAGCTTGATGCTTGTAATTATATGAATATTGTATTTGAGTCAATTTAATATATTTGAAATGTTAGCTTTAACTTATGAGATGCTTCATAACAAGAAGTTAGAATGCATCACTTTTGTTGTTTTTTTTTTCTAATTTATGGAGGACAATGAGCTCATTTCATTTTTTTGGAAGTTTACTTGATTGAAAGTGGTGGAAAATGAGCGCTTAAGAATTATATTTATAAAAATTATCTTAAGTAATCAATTTAAATTGAAATTAAATTAAAATATAAATTATTATTTATTTGCATTAATTCAGAATTAAATCTATTATAGTAATCAGTTCCTTTATAATGTTAACAGCTTTAAGGATATTTCTGTCTTTTTAACAGGAAAAAGTGCTTACCAGCAACATTTCAACAGTTTTTTTTAAGTTTCATCGCTTTTATCCAAATAGGTAATTGCTTATTTATAAAACAAGCTAGAGGACTTAAAAGCTACATTTTTCAAGCTAATCTAAACGGGCTCTAAGCCCTAGAAATAAATAAACTAGAACGACAATGCAATGCAATACACAACGTGAGAGAGAGCATGTTTTGGATGACCTAGAAAGAGATGCAACAGAAATTTGAGTTGGAAAAATTCAATGCTACACGACATTATGCTATTTTTGTGTATGCTGGTGTACACAGCAAACCCCGTGTTTATATAGATGATTGGATAGGATTTTAGAAGCTGTTTTTGTATAGTGAACTCTCCCTTGTATACAGCTTGTAAATCGGGGCTTTCAATAAAAGCCTCTTTTGTCAAAAAAGCTACTCCCTGTAATTTCAATTTATATTTGACTTCATTTAAGGATGTTCCTAAATGTTTTGATGATTTTCCATTTCTATCCATCTTTCACAACTTCCATGAATTCAAATCAATTTGATGAGTTTTTGTTATTTTTCACAATATTTTACCTAACACTCTATTGGTTTCATCCACTACGACTAATATACCACATAAGTCAAAATGAGTATTATAAACTTCATGCCCAGTCAAACACCGTTAAATAAATTGAAAGAGGGGATAACTCATTAATCAAAAAACAAATGCCCAAAATGAAGAGAAGGGAGGGAAGTTTTTCTCCAAGGTCAAGAAGATGAATCAATCCGCATCTCTCACATTAACCAGACAACTGGATTCATCATTTTAACCAATTAAGTGAGAAATTGCAGAAGAAAAATATCCTCGTGGAAGACAAACCAGGGAAAGAGAAGACAACATAGAGAGAGAAAGAAGGTGGTCATGCAGAAGGAGAAGAAAATCAACATTGTACTACATGATACACAGATACTCTTGCACAGCCAACTACCACTCAAGTTTGAATTTATTTACCACATAGAAAGTCCAACCAGGAATGAGGTGCAAGAGAATGAACATGGACAAGGATCTCAAAAGCAAAATTAGTTGCAGACTCACAGAATACAAGTAGTCAACAGCTCTCTCCGGATTGTTATATGCTGCACGTAAAGCACGCACAACTGTATCCCTGTCCCAACTTCCACCACCCATATCAAGAATTTGTTGGACTGTGGCCTCCAAGTTACTTCCAGCAACAAGGTTTGACGCTGCTAGGTCATACACATCTGTTACAGTACTGTTTGACAGAATGGAGTAATACTCAAATAAAGATAAGACTAATCACATAGTAAATGCGAGCATAATTAAAAGGGAGGTCCCTAAACCAATCATGTCATATGTATTCACCTAGCATCACCAGGCACAGGGGCAGGAGCAGACTCAGAAGCAGATTGTGGACTGCAAAGCAAACAAATCTTAAAACTAAACCAACAAAAACAACAAAAGGGAAAAGAAATTTCAAGTAAAACCTAGACGAAACCAAAGATACAAGGAAGAGAAACTTACGGTGCAGCACTTGCAGCGAGAGCTTGAGGTGCAGTTATTGTCTGTCTAGCTTGGGCTTGCGCAGTGGAACTAGCTGGTTGTGCCTAGTCAAACAGTTGTTATCAGCTCTCAAAATCTAGATTGACATAACCATCTTTCAACTGCTTGAATAAAATATTGTTACACTTGCAGTGCTACACAGAAATGGCATGTGAATCGATATTCTACAAGAGAAAATGAAAATATAGCCATTACTCAAAGCCGTATCTCTTTCCGAAATAAGTTATGTGGCAAAAATTACTTAAATGTAGTCTCAACCATCAAACCAGGGCTGAAGATCGTCACACCAAGCAATAGATAGAGGTGCATAAATGCATCTAAAGCGAAGATATATTTTATTCTGAAAGCAAAGAGTGTTGTGGTGATGCAAGCAAAAGAAGAGAAACTTAGGAAGGCAATTAAGCTCTCACCGTATCTGAAGGAGCTGCTGGAGAAGACGAGGTTCCAGTTGATGAGGCCTTATTCTACAATAACCACGAAAATATGGACAGTACCAACATCAGCCAACAAAACAAAAGATATATTCACACAGCTCACAGAAGAAGAACTACCCTTCCAATTTCAAGTCCCTCCCCTTAAACACTGGTTTTCTCAAGTCAAGCCAAACAATAGAAGAGCCTATTGCTCAGCACATGCTTGTAACCGCACAGTTGGTACCTTGGAAAGCATAATGACGATGAAACTATTTTCAGCAACTTTGTTTTCCTCAAGCGTTGCAGTGTCCTCTAGAACTTTACCCTGATGAATAAGCATCTGTTGTGCAGCGGGGTAGACATCTTGTCCCTGAACTGATTCTATGTTTTTCTTCACATCCGCAACCTGAATAATTAGCCATTTTGGTCATCAGCTTATGCAAAGGAAAGGGAAGGGGAGGGAAAGGAGGGAACATTACCAGAGAAATGATACATAATGCAACACTAAAACTAATAGTAGGATTAACACATCTATATTCAAACATATATCCCCTATTTCAACTAAGTATGATATGGCCGCATGACATGCCTGATCAGGCAACTTGATATAAGAAGTCTTAAAACCAAAACACCTATATCCACAACCACTGTCCCCCGCAAATACAGAAAAGCTAAGTAATTCAGATCACCTCCCTCCTCCCCCT
>ML254965.1:46061-94811 GCA_005239495.1 Nicotiana undulata
ACCCCAACACACAAAAAAAAAAGATAAAACTATATTTTAGCTTGCACCTCTTGAACAAACCACAAGTTGAAGCACTTTTTGCAACCCAACTTTTGTGCAACTAGTCCAACTACCATAGCCATTATGCAAAATGGTACAGGGAACATTTTACAACACCAGCAATAAGTAATTGATAGTCAAGTACTGCAATATTTGCAGTACAACAATTAAAAACTAATGAGAAGTAAACAATTATTCGGGAAACGCCAAATTCAAGTACTATTTAAGCAGTCACAGAAGCATGACCCAAAAAATTTACTAAGCAACATTCAAACGTATACTGAAGTGGTTCCCTAAAACAACATGAGCTGCAACTAAAAACCCTAATCAGACTACAATGCCGCTAGAGCTAATTAATTTGACGGTCAAATTAGATTGCACAAAAATTAAAATTTTCGAGCAGCGTATACGATATAAAATAAGAGAAAAAGGTTGATAATTACGGTGTCTTCCGGTTTCACTTCGATCTCAAAGTGAGTGCCTTTCAAAGTCTTCACAAAAATCTTCATCTTCAAGCTACAGTTTACCCGTTCCTCTACTCTTTTTTTATTTTTTGGAACCGGCACGTGCAACTTCCGGCCGTCGGCCGTCGCCGGCGGAAAGATTGCAGAGAGAAGAAAATCTGAAGTCGGAGTCACAGTGAAAACCGCAGCTGACTATCTCTGTCGTGCTTTATATAGCCGATGGAAAGGCAATTATTTGGTGGGCGCAGCTCATATTTGGCCAATTAGATGATGCCGTGTGGAGTGCAGCTTATGGAGTCTCTGGTCCTTTTGGACTCAAATAACTAAAATAGTGAAACGTCCTACAATTTTATATATAGCGCAGTTGTCTTTTAAGGTATAGCGCCTCTAATATATGCGTTATACTTAGCAGTTGCGGTTTGACTGCTGATAGTAGTATATATTTATGCAATTTAAATGCTATTTACATTCTAATTTAGCACTTTATTGATATTTGAATATTATGCTCTAATTAAGAAATTGATGTTTTAAAGGAGTCACTCCGAGCTAGGAGGGAGCTAAAGAGTGTTTTGGAGTCACTATGAAGCATGGAAGGCTAATCGAATATTAACCTGGGCGAAAAGGAGCGAGAAAAGCAAGTGAAACGATCCATCCAGGTGTGCGATCGCGGAGTGGGCCGCGAATTAGCTCGCGAATTGGAGGCAGTGAGGCAGCCAAAATCCGCGGTCGAATTCGCGGCCGCGGACGGGCGAAAAGTAGCAAAACACGCAGGGGCAATTATGTAATTTCCTAGGCGACTAACTTAAACCTATATGAAGCCTAAACTCGCCCAGAAGTTGGAATTGGTTTTAGAGGATTTTAGAGGAAAGAACAAGGGAGATAAGAACATTAATTCCTAAGAGTTTTTATCTTCTTCTTCTTACTTCTATTTGTTGATTATGAATTATATTAGTGATTTGTTTTGCATTAGTATGAGTAGTTAAACTCCTAATTTAGAGTTTTGATGGAACCTATTGAAAGATAAATTTCTCGTTATGTTAATATAGATTTGCCATAGTATTCTCTATATTTGTTCAACTATATGCTTGTTGTTGTTGATTGAAGGTCCCTCAATTAACTGTTCCTATTTAGTGTGCATTACTCGGGAGAGAGTGCATATTTAGGTCGTTGTTGAACAACATCACTCTTGATGTATATGAGGGGTCAATACGAAGGGTTTAAAGGTGGGATTAGGGATAACGAAACCTTGGGTACGGTATAAGTGAGTTGTATTTAAGGATAGCTTTCATAATTCGGGAGAATATGTCTAGTATATTATTGTAATTACTCGGGAGAGAGTTACGACAGTCAGAGTGCTCATGATCGATAGAGAAGACTTAGGCAAATTTATAGCAAACATAGAGGAAAGGACTACGACAATAGGGAAAATCAGAACCTGAGATCATTTCAATTATTGTCTACAACACGTTCGTAGTTAGTTCTTACTTATTGCATTCTCATTAAGTAATATTTAGTTAGTAAACATCCAATCTATTATTCAAATATTTCTAAAGATTGAATACGTGAATTTGTGTGAGTCTAATAGTTGTGATTGATAGATTAATTCCCTGTGGGATTCGACTCCGGACTTGTTAACCGGAATATATTTGCAGCGTCCGTTTTATCCTTTTTAAAAGGCATAGTTGAGTGTGATCAAATTTTGGCGTCGTTGCCGGGGAGTTAACGGTGTTAATAATTGTAGTTAAAAGAAGTGCAAAAAAAAATCTTAGTGTAGTCAATTTTCTTCAATTTAAACTGAATACATTGAAATTCTAATATTTGTAGTCTTGGGTGTTACAGGTGCATGCCTAGAAACTCCTCAAGAACTGGTGAATTGTTCGAAGCATTATCAGATCCTGAGAAAGTTTTCAAGGCATTGAATCGTCCAAACAAGAAAGGCAAACAACAACAGAACTCGACATAACAACTTGAATCAGACATGGGAGACGAAGTAAAGAACAATGGGGATAATGTGAATGACCCGATGAATCAGGTGGTGGTGCCTCTTGTGCTAGAAGCAGCATTGTACGATTGGGCGCAACCCACCGCTGATAACTTAGCAACAACAATTGTAGTCCCTCAGATACAAGCCGATCGTTCCAAATTACAAATAACATGCTTCATTTGTTGCAGAACAAAGGACTTTTCTCAGGGTCATACGTGAAAGATCCTCAACAGCATCTGAAGAATTTCCTGTCAATCTGTGCCACGCAAAGGCAACATAATGTGACACCGGAAGCAATACGATTGTTGTTGTTTCCATTCTCAGTGATGGGTGCGGCTCAGAATTGGCTTAATTCACTCCCCATAAACTCCATCACTACTTGGGAGGAATTAGTCAAGCAATTTGTGAACAAATTTCACCCACCCAATAAGACTGCCCAGCAAATTGATGAGATATTGAGCTTAGACAGAAACCAACATAGACATTACAGGAAACATGGGAAAGGTTCAAAGGGCTGCAGGTTTTGTGTCCACACCATGGTATTCCGAAGCAGATGTTGGAGCAAAGGTTTTACATGGGTTTGGCAGATAGCTTGAAGGCCAATGTTGATGCTTCAGCAGGTGGAACATTTTTTAGCAAAACATTTAGAGAAATCAAGATCCTACTTGACAAGATGGCACAAAACTCAGGATGGACGACAAGAAATGCTCCAATCACTCGTGTGGTTCACTTAGTGGCCTTAGACCGAACTAACTCCATAGCTGAAAATATGGCCACTCTAGTGACACAAATGAGCATCCTCACCAAGAAGGTTGATGAATCAAGCCAGAAACAACAGGTACACGTAGTTGATGCAACTAATGGGGGTTTATGTACATCATGCATTAATCAACCATATATTTGCTTGTGGAGTGCGGAAGGTGATAACCAACAATATCATGAGAACATGAATTATGTGGCCAACTACGGGGGACAGAGACCAGGTGGTCAGAATTGGGGTCAGGAGAATCAACAATATAGACCAGCCCCGCAGCAACGCAACAATAACAACAATCTTGGGGCCATACGACCTCACGGTCAAGTGGTGCCTTACCAAAGGTAACAAGACTACAACCATCAGAATCAACAGCAGGCTTATCATCAACCTCAACAACAATAAACTGGAGACACGAAGATAGGTTTGCTAGACTTGAGGGGATGATGCAACAATTGATTGGGTCCACTGGGAAAATAACTGAAAGAGTAGACTCACATGAGTCAACAATAAAGAATATTGAGATCCAATTGGGACATATTTCGATGGCTTTAAATAATCGTCCCCAGAGGATGTTACTTGCAGACACACAAATCAATCCAAAGGAGCAGGGCCCGAAACAGCTAATGGCAGTGAGTCTCTGAAACGGTAGAGACCTGGACCTGGAGCAAGAAATTGCTCGCGAAAGTAGACCTACCGAGACACTGGTGCCAGTACCCATTGAGGTAGATGATTCAGTATGGTTGATTGAGGTGACAGTACAACATGCACAAGAGGATGCCAACAAAGAAAAAGAGGTTGTGAAAGATACTGAGGCAACACAACCGATAATGGAGGTAGTGCCTGAACAAGAAAAAAATCAAATCACAAGGAAGAAACGACCTCCAGCACCATTCACACGGAGACTGGCCAAGTATCAAAAAGATAAGCAATACAAGAAATTCTTGGAGATGTTGAAGCAAATTTAGGTAAACATTCCATTGATTGATGCTTTAAAGGAGATTTCTGGTTATGCAAAAATGATGAAGGACTTGATGTCCCGCAAGTTCGACTTTCAACACTTGGCCACGGTTACACTGAATCAGACTTGCAGTGCTGTTGTGACGAGACCCATTGCTGAGAAGCTGTCTGACCCAGGGAGTTTCACAATCCCATGCACAATAAGAAACTATGCATTTGCTAAGGCACTGTGTGATTTGGGGGAAAGCATAAACCTTATTCCCATGGTTATGTACAAAAGACTAGGCATTGGAAGAGCTAGACCCATGTCCATGTTACTACAGTTGGCTGACCGGACAGTGAATAGGCCCTCTGGTATTCTAGATGATGTATTAGTACAGGTTGGGAAGTTTGTGTTCCCAGTAGATTTTGTCATTCTTGGCTGTCGGGTTGGCGAGGAAATTCCCATAATTTTGGGAAGACCATTCTTGGCCACTGAGAGAGCTCTAATTGACTGTGAAATCGGAGAGCTCAAAATGAGATTAAATGATGAAGATATAACATTCAACGTGCAAAAATCTATGAGGCGACCAAGTGAATTCACGAGTTGCTCTCTAATAGATGCCGGGGATGTAATTTTGGAGGAGGAAGATGAGACATTGAACACTTAAAACCCTCTAGCAGCCTGTCTTATGAACCTAGATGAAGCCAATGGAGAAGACTTGGCAGAGTGGGTACTTTCTCTTGAAGGCCAATGTTTTTGGAAGAGGGAGCTCGAATTTGAGCCCTTGCACTTAGAGGAAAGAAAAACTCCCCCAGCTAAGCCATCGTTAGAGGAGCCACCAAAGTTGGAACTGAAGACACTACCATCTCATCTCAGGTATGCATTCTTAGGACCTAACTCAACTTTACCTATTATTATCTCATCTAGTTTGTAAGATATGCAGACAGAACAACTTTTGCAAGTACTGACGGAGTGCAAGACTACAATTGGGTGGACCATTGCAGACATCAAGGGTATTAGCCTGACCTTCTGTATGCATAAGATTTTACTGGAAGATTGGCAGAAACCTTCCATAGAACATCAAAGAAGGCTGAAACCCAACATGAAGGAAGTGGTGAAGAAATAAGTGATTAAATGGTTAGATGTAAGAATCATATTCCCCATCTATGACAGCAACTGGTTTAGCCCAGTTCAGTGTGTGCCAAAAAAAGAGGTATGACGGTAGTGAAGAATGAGAAGAACGAATTAATCTCTACACGAACAGTCACAAGTTGGCGAATTTGTATGGATTACAGGAAGTTGAACTTGTCTACCCGGAAAGGCCACTTCCCACTTTCATTCATTGATCAAATGTTAGATAGATTGGCAGGGAGGTCCCAATTTTGATTTCTGGATGAGTACTCAGGGTATAATCAGATCTCTATTACACCAAAGGACAAAGAGGAAACCTCGTTTACCTGCCCTTATGGAATTTATGCTTTTCGGAGAATGTTATTTGGCCTATGCAACGCACTTGCCACATTCCAAAGTGCATGATTGACATCTTCACGGATATGGTAGAGTAAATAATTGAGGTTTTCATGGATGAATTCTAAGTGGTGGGAATTCATTCGATGATTGCCTTAAGAACTTGAGAAGAGTATTGGAGAGCTGTATCGAGACAAATCTGGTACTCAACTGGGAAACGTGTCATTTCATGGTACATGAAGGTATAGTCTTGGGGCACCTAGTGTCAAGTAAGGGCATTGAGGTGGATCGTGCAAAGGTTGATGTGATAGCAAAGCTTCCACCACCCACTTCCGTCAAAGCAATCAGAAGTTTCCTTGGGCACGCCGGTTTCTATAGGAGATTTATAAAAGATTTTTCCAAAAATGCTAACCCTTATGTAAATTGCTTGAAAACGATCACCCTTTTGGGTTTTCTGATGACTGTAGGGTAGCATTTGAGGAATTGAAGAAGACACTGGTAACAACATCTATCATTGTTGCCCATGACTAGGAGAAACCATTTGAGCTGATGTGTGATGCAAGTGACTATGTTGTGGGAGCAGTTCTTGGGCAGGGAAAAGATAAAATCATGCATCCAATATACTACGCAAGTATAATGCTGAGTGGAGCCCAACTGAATTACTTTGTGACCGGGAAGGAGATGCTAGTAGTGGTGTTCGCATTTGACAAGTTCAGATCGTACCTGATAGGCTCGAAGGTAATTGCTTATACTGATCATGCTGCTCTCAGGTACCTAATCGAGAAGAAGGATTCAAAACCGCGCCTGATTCATTGGGTTCTACTGTTGCAAGAATTTGACTTGGAAATCTGTGACCGTAAGGGAACGGAAAACCAAGTAGTTGATCACTTGTCTAGACTAGAAGGAGCTGAGAAAGCAGTTGAGGTAGAAGAGATTCTGGAAACCTTTCCAGATGAGCAACTGCTAGCCACAAGTCTTGAGGAAGTGTCATGGTATGCAGACATTGCAAACTATCTAGAGAGCGGTATTGTTCCTTATGACTTTTCCTTTGTCCAAAAGAAAAAGTTCTTTCGTGATTTCCGCATGTATTATTGGGATGGGCCTTATCTTTTCAGGGTTTTTATTGACAACATGATCCGGAAATGTGTCCCTGAGATAGATCAGTCTTCTATTTTGCAAGCATGTCACGCGTCACCATACGGTGGGCATTTCGGGGGAGTAAGGACAACTGCGAAAGTCATGAAGGCGGGCTTCTACTGGCCAACAATGTTCAAAGATGCACATTTATGGGTAAAGGGTTGTGATGAATGCCAGCAAATCGGGAATATTTCTCGCCGATATGAGATGCCTATGAACCTAATTCAGGAGGTCGAAGTGTTTGATGTATGGGGAATTGATTTCATGGGGCCCTTCGTCAGCTCATATAGCAACAAATACATACTCGCCGTTGTGGACTACATGTCTAAATGGGTGGAGGCTGCAACGCTCCCTACAAATGATGCAAATTGGGTGATTGGGTTTTTGAGAAAGAACATATTCACCCGATTTGGCACTTCAAGGGCAATAATCAGTGACAGAGGCACTCATTTTTGTAATCGAGCCTTCGAGAAGTTGTTATAGAAGTATGATATACGCCACAAGGTGGACACCCCATATCATCCACAGACAAGTGGGCAAGTGGAAGTGTCGAACAGAGAAATAAAGAGTGTGTTAACTAAGACCGTGAATGCCACTAGAACGGATTGGGTGAGAAAGTTAGATGATGCACTCTGGGACTATCGAACCGCTTTCAAAACACAAATCGACATATCTCCATACAAGTTGGTGTTTGGGAAGGGGTGTCACTTACCGGTAGAGTTAGAGCATAGAGCTTGGTGGGCGCTGAAATAATTGAATCTCGATATGGAAGCCGCGGGAACAAGTAGAGTCACGGAGTTGCACGAGCTTGAGAAGTTCCGCTATCATACTTTCGAGAGCACAAGATTATACAAGGAGAGAACGAAGATGATACATGATAAAAACATTATTGAGCGGAATTTTAAACCCGGAGATACGGTATTGCTATACAACTCAAGACTAAGGTTATTTTCGGGCAAATTAAAATCACGATGGTCAGGGATATTTCGTATGGTTGAAGTACACCCCACAGGTGATGTAGAGATTACCGCAGAAAATGACTCTCGCACGTTCAGAATCAATGGGAACAAATTAAAACATTATGTGGGCATGGATGAAGCAAAGGGAGTGTTAGTGACCCATTTGAGCGAGCCTCAGAGGTTGAGCGGACCTTAAATGCGCTTACCTTCGTCGTGCCACGACGTTAAATCTGGTGTTGCATGGGAGGGAACCCATTGGACTGTTGTAATCGTCGTGCCGCAACGTTAACTCATGCACTTCTTGGGAGGCAACCCATTATTTTCTTCTTTTTTATTGTTGTTGTAATTGATGTTGAACGTTACTGACCGATCTACTAGTGTGCAGGGCAAGAATTGTGCGCATCAAAAGGAGTCGGGGATCAAAATTAACCCGGGAAGAGGTTAAATGCGGAAAAAATGAAAATTGGTCGAAGACAGAGATCCGCAAATTGGACCGCAGATCTGACCGCGAATTTAGGTACCTCACTGATTTGGATCTGTGGCCGCGGATTGGACCGCGAATTTTAGCAGGTGTTCTTCCCCAAGTCCTCGACCGCGGATAGGGCGTGAATTTTGCCTACTTTTCTGCCCAGCATCCGCGACCGCGGATCTTGGCGCGGATTGGGCAGTCCAGGTAAGTGTTATAATAATTATTATTTTTAGTCTAAATTTTTTATTTTCTTCCCCTAACTTAACCTCCCACCCACGCAATTCCCTTCCCACTTTCCCCACTATCTTCTTCCCTTTCCCCAAAACCCTTCCCCATCCCCCACAAACAAACAAAAATGCGCGATTTCCCCCCTCTCTTCTCCCATATTGTTCCTTCAATACAAGAATCTCCTCCCTTCTTCTCTTCTCCACTCAACTATTCTCCAACCTCCATTCTTCTCAAGATCTCCAAGTAAGTACATGATTTTACTCCTTTTTCTTAGTATTTTTTTTTCCAGTTTTTGTTTGTGATTTTCTCTTCAATTTTTCTTCTTTTATTTGCTAGTGTATGTATGGGGTAGTAAAATCGTGGGTCTTTTATCTTAGAGTTGGATTGTGGTGTATATGTGGTGTGTGAGGTATGGTAATTCAATTGGGTCTTTGTGTAACTTTGGAGATATGTGCACACTAAGTGTTTGTTGATTTGCCTCAATGAGCTCTGAATGCAAATTGTGACCAATTGTGCGAGTGAAGTCTGAGTAACCACCATTGTTCACATACTTCGCCCCCTACTAATAATGGTGTTTGTTGTGTCAGGTACAATGCATCCTTCATGAAAGAGACGCGCTACCGGAGCCTCGTCAAGTGGGCATGGAGGTTCATCCAGAGCACGGGCACCAGCCAGTGCAAGCCAATTTGATAGTCGCAGGTTTGTTTCCAGAGCCGATCAAGATCGTTTTAGTTTGAAGGCTACAAAAAAGCCTGTACCGGAGAGAGGAATTGACAGGGCAGCCCTCCAAGTTGAATGCCCGAATATATATATATATATATATCGGGAATTGGTCAGGCGCCGACTAGACATCTTCTTTGAAGAGCCGGATAAGGGTAACATGATGCTTGTTCGGGAGTTTTATGCCAACTACCCTGAACATGAGGAGAGGATATTCACTGTGAGACAAACAAGGGTGGATGCCTCGCTAGCTGCCATCAGAAGAGTGTATCGCTTGTCGGTATTCAATGGGGCTGAGGATTATTATGAGACCTACAAGCGTGAACCCACCACATGGAATCTCTTTTTCCAAACTATTTGTGTACCGGGAAAAGAGGTAGCATGGTGGGTGCTTGGTAGCATATTGCGTTCATTATCACTCACTTTTGAGGGTAAGTGTTGTCTATACATAGTCAATAGTCGATTAATTCCATCCCATAACACCACGGAGGCAAATGGCCCAAGAGCGGCGGTGATTTGGTGCTTTATGAAAGGCTACGATTTTGATGTAACTCAGCTTGTCCAATCTGAGATGTTCATCCGCTCACCACTGAATAGGTATGGGTTTTACTTCCCATCTCTTGTCACTAGATTGTGCAGAGTGGTAAGGGTGCCCGAGAAGCCCAATGCAGAAGGCGTGGTGATGAAGGAGGCAAAGTTCCGGGCCGGCAAAGTGACCATCGGGAAAGACCCGGTGGCACCGGTGGCAAATCAAAATGGCGATTCTGATGAGTCTGAGGAAGGTGATGAAGGTCAGGAGGAGGATAGGCATGCCTCACCCCCGCTGGAAAAAGCAACAGAGGAGGCAGGACCATCTCAGGTCCGACGGAGTACACGCATGACAGTTATGGAGCAAGAAATGGCAGGGCTGTGCACTTCAATCACGGAACTGGGGGCTAGAGTTGATTCTTTGGCTACCCAAAGTGAGAAGTCAGAAAAGAAGATCATGGGCTGGCTGCATGCGCTGGGACGATCATGTCATTTGGACCCTGGCACTGTCTCCGACCAGGACTAATTCACCTGGGAAGTCCCCTTACCTTACCTTGCTTTATTTTGTATAGCATAGGGACATGCCATCCTTTTAAGTGTGGGGTGGGGTATGTGTATTGGTAAAAATAGGCTTCACACGTGTACTAATTATGATGGCAAAACAATCCAGGTGGAGCACTGAAAACATACCAAATGGACGAGACTCTATGAAGAGGTACGAGATAAAGAGGAACGGAATGACATACCCATGAGGTAATTAGATACGAGAATCTCAATCTAATTGAGGAGATGAAGAGTCACGACCAGAATGAATCAAGGCAGAATAAAGGGCTGATTCGGAAATCTTCAATCAATGAGCCAATCGTTACATAATCTTCACGCAACAGTTACGATTAACCATTGTAACGTTACATTAATGCCATTATTAGTCATTAATGCTCAATCATTAAGAAGAGTAGACGTCATATTAAGAAATTCCCTATAAAAGGGAGTAAAATATAACTTGTAAGGACACGTTCGAACCACTATTGAAATATATTTACTTTTTACGCATTCTCACTGCTTTCTACTTGCAAGTTTGATTATAATTACCATATTTTCTTGGTTATCAGAAGCTTGAGTACTTCTTAAAATAACTTTGGTAGAGAATCTAATTCTTTGGTTAAACAAATTGGCTCCGTTACCGGGAATCTGATAATATTTGTTTTTTCTCAAATAACTTTTTGTGAATCATGTCGAATGCCAATGGCAACAACCAACAGACAACTGGAACTCCAGTTCCATCACCTCAAGGATCCCCACGGGGTTCAAGGGATCAATCCCCAGGGAGGTCTATGACTCAAAACAATGATCATAATGGAAATGAACAAACAGGAGAACAAGACCCTGTAAAACAAATGGTTGGTGAATATGTAAATGAAACCTTACAAGCCTTCCAGAGGGGGCTACCAGCTGTATCACCTACGCCTCCTCCTAACAACACCGCAACTATGAAAAATCCACAATCCGGATTAGGAAACTCAAGATGTAGAGGCACTCCGAATGAGTCTCTCGAAGCAAGACCAGGTATGTCCAATAATTCAGATTTACAATCTTTATTACTAACCTTGCAGAAACAGGTAAAGGAACAAAACGATCGAATCGAGCAAATTCCTGGAGTACCACCTGTCATCAAGGGTATCGACGTTGATAGATATTCTCAGCAACCTTGGAAGCCAAGTGCAGCACCCTTGCCTATTCCCAAGAAATTCAAAATGCCTGATATTCCCAAGTACGACAGGACAACTGATCCCTGTGATCATGTCACTGCTTTTACTACAGGAGTAAAAGGCAACGACTTGACTAAACAAGAAATTGAATCAGTACTAGTCAAGAATTTCGGAGAGACACTCACCAAAGGAGCGCTAACATGGTATTCTCTTTTACCCGAAAATTCTATTGACTCTTTTGCTGACTCAAGAAGACTCAAGGAAAGTTTGAGAGAGTTCCCAACCACAACATGGAATGATGTCTATAGCAGGTAAAACACCAAGTTACGAATAGAAGAATATTCCATTGCTCAATCAAAAGCAGAAGACAAGACCAGTTCTAGACGCCCCGAACCAGAAATGAGAACTGGTAAAAATAGGTACGATCCATATATGGAAACTTTGGGACGAGAAACTCATTCCAAATTCGAAAACACACGGTTACAATACAGACCGTCAAATAGAGATACGAGCGCATCTTTATCAAGATCTAGAAAGGATCGAGATAAACGAAATAGAGGTAACGCAAGAATCGGAGACTACAACTTCAATGTAAGTACTTTTGAGTTAATTACAGTATTAAGAAACATGGGTGATAAAGTTCGATGGCCCAAAGAAATGAGATCGAATCTAAATAGAAGGAATCCATACTTCTGGTGCGAATTGCATAACGATCATGGACATAGAACGACAGATTGCAGGTTATTGCAAGGTGAGGTAGAACAATTATTGAAACAAGGCTATCTAACAGAACTGTTTAGTGAAAAAGGTAAACATGCATATATGAAGAACAGGTAAGAGCCCCCAAAGCCACCATCTCCAAAGAGAACAGTAAATGTGATACACGGAGGAGAAGAGGTGAACAGTGTAGTTTTCAAAAGAACAACAAAGTTCACAATTACACACGGGAAGCGGATTCATGAAACTGTGGATGCAGATGCCAACGGATTATTGCTTCCGCACAATGACGCACTGGTAATATCTCTACTTATACATGACACTAACGTGAAAAAAGTGTTGATTGATCCAGGTAGCTCAGTCAATATCATTTTGTTGAGAGTTGTGGAAGAGATTCTAATGGAGGATTGTGTAATTCCAAAAGCACGCACCTTATTTGGGTTCGACAACTTTAAAGTCATAACAAAAGGAGAAATTGAGCTTAGTACCTATGCAGAAGGAGTTATCAAAAATACGAAATTCCAAGTCATTGATACTGATATGGCTTACAACGTAATCATGGGGAGACCATGGATCCATGATATGGAAGCAGTACCATCTACTTTACATCAGGTAATTAAATTCCCTTCCAAATGGGGAATTCAACAGATTCGAGGCGATCAACAGACCTCAAGGAACATAAATTCAGTAGTACACTCCAATAAAAAAGAGGTAGCGGAAGAATCAAAAGACGAGGAAATCACTCAAACAGATACGGAAGAAAATAATAAAGAGAAGGTGAACCAAATCACCATAGAGGTTACATCAAAACATACAAACATGGATTCCATACCTGATGTCATTCAGGAACCAGAAGAGGACGAGCATATCAAAACAACTACTAAGGAGCTCGAAGCTGTTCCAATGTTCGAGCAGGAGCCTGAGCGAAAATTTCATATAGGCACAAGGATAAGCCCCGCAAGAAGAGGTAATTTAATTGAATATTTAAAAGCTAACGCAGATTGTTTCGCTTGATCCCATTCAGATATGACATGTATACCTCAAGAAGTGATGACTCATAAACTAAATGAAGATCCATCCTTCATGTCTGTCAAGCAAAAGAAAAGAAAGCAAGGACCATTCAAGAACCAAATGATCGATGAAGAGGTACGGAAACTCTTGAAAATGGGTTCAATACGTGAGGTAAAATATCCTAATTGGTTAGCTAATACCGTAGTGGTACCCAAAAAGAATGGTAAATGGAGAGTATGCGTAGATTACACAGATTTGAATAAAGCATGCCCTAATGACTCATTTCCATTACCACACATAGATCAAATGATTGATGCTACTGCAAGTCATGAATTGCTAAGCTTTCTAGATGCGTACCCTGGTTATAATCAGATAAAAATGGATCCGTCAGATGAGGAAAAAACTTCCTCTATTACAAACATGGGGACCTATTGTTACAAAGTCATGCCTTTTGGCCTGAAAAATGCTGGAGCCACGTATCAAAAGCTAGTGACCAAGATGTTCCAGGAACATCTGGGGAAAACAATGGAAGTATACATTGATGACATGCTGGTGAAATGAACACAAGTAGAAGATCATTTCCAGCATCTTTCAATTACCTTCGAAATCCTACGCAGGTATAACATGAAATTAAATCCAGAAAATGGGCCTTTGGCGTCAAATCAGGTAAGTTTTTGGGTTTCCTTGTATCAAATAGAGGTATTGAAGTAAATCCTGCTCAAATTAAAGTTATTGAAGAAATACCTGATATACTTACGAGCAAAAAAGAAGTTCAAAGACTAACAAGTAGGAATGCAGCCTTAGGAAGATTCATCTCCAGGTCTTCGGAGAAGAGTTTCAAATTCTTTTTAGTTCTAAAAAAGCAGAATCATTTCGAATGGACTGAAGAATGCCAACAAGCTCTCAAAGATCTGAAAGCCTATCTGTCAAATTCCCCGCTGCTGTCTAAACCAAAGGAGGGGGAAAGGCTATATGTCTATCTTGCCGTTGCAGAAATTGCCGTAAGTGCATTATTGGTTAGAGAAGACAAAGGTAAACAATCTCCAATTTATTATGTGAGAATATCTTTGTTAGATGCTGAAACTAGATATCCTCATCTAGAAAAATTAGCTTCAGCTCTAATCATGGCAGCTAAAAAGTTAATACCGTACTTTCAGTGTCAACCAATTACTGTCGTAACCTCATATCCACTGAGAAATATTTTGCATAAACAAGAGTTATCAGGGAGATTAGCTAAGTGGGCGATAGAATTAAGTGAACATGACATAACATATCGGCCTAGGACTGCAATAAAGTCTCAGATTTTAGCTGATTTCGTCGATGATTTTAATACTAGCATAATCCCTGAAGTGGAAAAAGAGTTACAAATCTTCAATGGGGCTATCCAGGAATATGGACTCTATTTACTGACGGCTCTTCTAATGTAAAAGGAGCCGGTTTGGGAATTGTTCTAATATCACCTATGGGTAAAAAGATAAGACATGCTATTAAATGAAGCATAGTACGAAGCTGTCATTGCAGGGATCGAACTAGCACGAGAACTCTCACTTGAGCATATCGTGATAAAAAATGACTCTCAACTAGTGGTAAACCAGATGCAGGGGACTTATAGTGCTAGAGAGGCTCGGAGGCAACAATATCTGGAAAAGGCACGAGACCTAGTAAGACAATTCCAATCATGAAAAGTTATGCAAATACCCAGGGAGGAAAATGCAGAAGCAGATGCGTCGGCTAACCTTGCAGCAGTTACCGATGTAACAAATAAAGACAATGCTATTGTGATACACTTATTTCATTCATCAATCGACCAGGACAAAAATGAGGTAACATTTAACAATTTAACCTGGGATTGGAGAAACGAAATTGTAAATGTTTTGCAAAATAGTACCGTGCCTGAAGATAAAAAAGAAGCTCAAGCACTTCGTCGGAAAGCTGCACGGTACTGCCTAGTTCGTGATACTTTATACCGCAAAATGGTTGGAGGTCCCCTAGCAAGGTGCCTTGGACCCAATCAAACAGAGTACGTGATGAAAGAAGTACACGAAGGATACTGCGGAAACCACGCGGGAGCAAGATCCTTAGTCAAAACCCTGATCAGAGTAGGGTAATATTGGCCTAAAATGGAAGAAGACGTTAAGAATTTCGTAGCTAAATGCGACAAATGTCAACGATATGCTAACAATATGCATCGACCAGTAGAATTACTCCACCTAGTGGTGTCACCGTGGCCATTCATGAAATGGGGCATGGATATAATGAGACCTTTTCCCCCAGCCAAAGGAAAGGTAGGGTTCTTACTTGTATTAACAGATTATTTCACAAAATGGGTGGAGGCAGACACTTTTAAACAAGTCGAGAAAAAGAAGTGAAAAACTTTATATGGCGACACATAATATGGCGTTTTGGTATACCAAAGGAGATCGTATGTGACAATGGACCACAATTCATAGGCTCACAAATCACAGAATTCTTCGAAAGATGGCAAATCAAACGAATCACTTCATCACCATATCACCCCGTGGCTAATGGGCAAGCCGAGTCGACGAACAAAATCATTGTCAACAATTTAAAGAAACGGTTGGAAAAAGCCAATAGAAATTAGCCAGAAGAGTTACCGGCAGTATTATGGGCTTACAGAACTACTGCAAAAACAGCCACGGGAGAAACTCCATTCGCGCTTGTTTATGGTTCAGAAGCTTTAATACCGGTGGAAATTGGAGAACTAAGCATGAGATTCACAACAACAACAGAAGAAACAAACAACGACGAGTTGAGAACAAATCTGGATTTGCTCGAGCAAAGAAGAGAAGTTGCATTAATACGTATGGCAGCTCAAAAACAAATTATAGAGCGATATTACAACAGAAAAGCTCACCTCAGACACTTCAAAATTGGGGACTTCGTTCTTAAAAAAGTCTTCCAATCAACAAAGGAAGTCGGTGCAGGAAAGCTAAATCCAAATTGGGAAGGACCTTACAAAGTCCGTGGCATTGCTGGAAAAGGCGCTTATGAGCTGGAGACTATGGACGGAAGAATTTTACCAACAAGTTAGAATGTTGTTCATTTGAATAACTATTACTTCTAAGTAAAAGGAATACCCCCCCCCCCCCCGGTCAGGTATCATTACGTTCATTTTCATTTTTGTACAGTTAAAATTATACTAACCATTTTAGGTTATAGGCAAAAAGCTAACCCATCACTAAATGATGATATTAGAACTGCATAGACACGAGAAAGTAACTGAATTCCTGGTCTAGGGTTACAACTTTCTGATGGACATTTTTAAGGGTTAAGCAGTCATCATCTAAACTATATACCTTCGAGTCCCGTATGTTTTCCCTTTTCAGGAAAAGGACCACAAGGAAGGAATAGTCAAGTGCTCGAGATTTCTAGTCAAGTGCTCGATATTTCATTCTTCAAAGCTCAAACACTTTGGGGACTATACAGTATGAAAGGCAAAGAAGAAGCAAAGAAGACTATCAAAAAAGTCATAGCTCAAGCCTGAAGATCCATTTTTCCAACAAGTCAAGCGTTATGAGCAAAATCAAAGAGCCAAAGACAAAAACACAAAGCTGGTTCAGAAACCTTCAAAAAACATATTTGTAAATATAAATGAATGTTTAGGTCAAAGGCAGAATGTTAGTTACGGGTAAAAAAGCATTACCCTTGTATTTATTCAAAAACTGTTGTAAATAAAAATAATTATATCCTTGTATTTATTCAAAAACTATTGTAAATGAAAACAATTATACTCTTGGGTTTATTAAAAAACTGTTTTAAATGAAAACAGTTATACCCTTGGGTTTATTCAAAAACTGTTGTAAATGAAAATAATTATACCCTTGTATTTATTCACAAACTGTTGCAAAAGAAAACAGTTACGGGTACAAATTCATACCCTCATATTTATACCAAATCTATTGTAAGAAAAAAAGTTACAAAAGAGTTATAGACGATACTCAAACACATGTAAATGTTACGAAAGTTCAAAATAATACAAATACTTTCTTCAAAACATTGTTCAGAAAAAACATGTGATATTCTTATCTCTCTTTTGTACATTTACACCATTATGAAGTTGAGACGTCTTCTTCATTAAGTGTCGATCAAAAAAGGGCCATCTTTTATAAATCGTGCCTGTTACGAAAAGGTACGATAAATCAAAGCATTTTTCAATGCAAAGTCAAAAACTAAGGGGTAAAACAAAAATAAAAAGAAGCATGCAAAGACTTAAGAGTAAAACAAAAACTCAAGAAATCGAAAGTCATGCTGATATTAATATTAATTTTACGGCAAAAAACTAAGTATTAACTTAGTCTAAGCCGGATTTGTTTGTAAAAAAGTTGCCCCTAATTTGTCAGTTGGGGACTTACAAGGACCAAACTTTACCCCCAATGGGACCGGGGGTAACCACCAATTGTTCCAAATTTTTTTAAAAAAGACCAAGTTCCATAAACTCTTTCACTAGATGGGGGGTTATCTTCGCTGGAAGGAGGAGCGACTTGAGATGGCGAGGCTTGTGCAGCAGATTCATCAGGGACCTCAACTTCAGGTGATGAGAAGTTCTGACTCTGCCAAGACTTTTCAATCGTCTATTTGGTTTTGGCAATTTCAGCTTCCATGTCAAAATTCTCTTGACCCATTTCCGTCAATGTGTCAAGTCGGGCATTCAAATAAGCCCAACTAACATCGACAACTGCTTTGTCTTCAAGATCCTCGTAGTCTTTTTCCCATTGTTCAGTTTCAGCTCTTAGCTCATCTCTTTCAGCCACGACGACATCATGAGAAGCCTGCAAAGGATCAAGGGATCTTTCCAGAAACTAGATCTTATCTGAAGATTTACGGAGGTCTTCTTGGGTCTGGGTAAGAAATTGCACGATTTCACCAGAGTAAGCCTCCTTTTGATCCAACAAATCCTTCAGGCTCTTAATCTCTTCGGAGGCATGGGAAAGCTGCTCCGCAAAGGAAGACTCAAGATGCTTTTATCCTTACCTGCCTGATTTGAAGACGCCTTCTCTATGGCTAGTTCTGTTGCAATAACTCTGATCTGCTGTTCCACGGTACATTTCTCCTCCTCCATTACCTCCATATCAAGCTGTAGACTCTCGTACTGCTCCTTCCAATTGTCAGCCTCCGTATGGAAGTCATTTGCTGATTGCTCCATTTGAACGACTCTCTTCATCAATTCTGTGCCTATAAGATTGATCTACATAAAGGATAAGTTAGATCGGTAAAAAAAATACATATGAAGAAGGAGAAAATTCTACCTTTAGGGACGAGTGCACAATCTCGTTCGTCCAAGTTAAGGAGTTGTTCCAGCTTAGACTTCTCAACCTGGACTATCAAGGGCTTCAACCATACATTAGTCTGGCCCGACTTTTTCAAGAGGCTGCCTCCGGTAGGGACCTCTATCGTTACTTGATTCATCTCCCCCTACTAGAAGACCCTACTTCAACAACAGAAGGCACGGAAGTAGGGGCGTATGAAGGAGCCACGGATGGAATAGGCTGAGGAGAAGAAATAACAACGGGAGCAGTAAACGGAAGTTCCGTAGGAGCAGATGGAGGGAATATAGCAAGAGGTTCTTCATCAGAAATTGTACTGAAGCCTTGCCGGAACAGATGATCAATTGATTCATTTACAGTAAAGGGAGTTGCATCTTCAGGAGCGAAAAGCTCTGATTCAGGTACGGGAGGATCAGAAATGGGAACAGACTCATCGTCAGAAACGACTCTCCTCCTACGCGACCTATGAACCAGTGAACCCTCCTCATGTTCTTCTACATCCTCTAAGGTCCGGGACCCACTTGCCTTCCTTTTCGACGAGGAGGAGCCAACAATGATTTGCTGAGCCTTAGCCAGGGACAACTTTGAAGCAGACACAACTGCAGCAGAAATTCCACGAGCAGGAAACCCTGACAAATGAAGGGGATCAGATAAGCTCAAAAAGAGAGAGAGAGAGAAGAAGTAAACAAAACCCTTACCATGTGTTTTCACCTTCCAACCAAACCTCGAAGAGAGGTACTTCCAGGAACGTTCTTCTAAAGGAGCGATCAACAACAATTTTTCTACCCAATCACGAAAACCAGAGACATTCTCGATGGTTCCCATGGTTGCTGCAAAAGAAAAGAAACAGTCACGGTACTGATAGTTTAACAAAAACAGAAAAGGAAAGTGAGGAAAACTGTACTCACGTGCAAATTTCCACTTCTCAGGGAAGGGGAGGTTTTCTTCACCTACTAAACCTGCAGTAGGGACAACAACATACCGAGCATACCACCCTCTATGCTTGTCATCATCCGGAATAACTAACACTCTTTTACTCCTAGCCGCGAGAGTAACAGCTCCTTGGCGGAATAACATCAGAGAATAGAGGTGAATAAGATGATGGAAAGTAAAGGGGACGGAAGCTAAATTGTCCAAATACCTAAGGCACGCAACTACCCTCCAAACAAGAGGACCGACTTGTCCCAAGCAAACATTGAAGAATCTAAAGAATTCAATGATAACATGGTCGATAGGAGGCTTGAATCCTAATGTGAAGGGATAAATATATACATAAGAATACCCAGTTCTATAAGAGGTTATTCTTTGGTTATCATTAGGAACTACAACTGGAAAATCAGACTTCCAACAACAATCTATGCGTACGAGTGACACTAAACCCTCTGTTATTTGGGTAGGATAAAGGTTAGAACTGTCATGTGATGACATGGAAGAAAGCTACTCACTCATGGCATCACTATCCTTGGCAAAAGAATACTCGGCAGGAACAATCTCATCGACTCTCGGCTCACGAAGTGGTTCATTGTGTTCTCTACTCTTTGATGAAGATCTAGAAGCCCTAGCCCTCGTAGAAGACAAAGAAATATTAGACTTAGAAGATGGAGGAGGAGTAGTATGAGAAGAAGAAGAACCTATGGAAGGTGTAGAACTTAAACTACTAAGTCTACCACCCCTCCTACTCCGGGTTGGAGCAGAAGAAGGAGTCAATTCATCTACAATAATGACCTTTTTGGATTGCTGGTTTGAAGAAGACATGTTTTACAAGAATGAAGAATTTACAAGTAAAGAAAGAAGGTTAGAAGTTTTTTGTGAAAGCAAAGAAAGGAAAAGGGGTATTTATACATAGAGGCGACCGTTAAAAAAATGAAAAAAATAGTGATGTGAAAGTCATAATTGAAACTGTCACTTTGTGACTGATGCAACCGCAAAAAGCCTTAAAAGGCGCTGAATAATTACAGAACAAATACGAGAATGCCACGTGGCACGGGCATTAAATGGAAGTGACAAGCGACGTATACATTCAGAGACGAATGCAATGGTACGAGTGAAGCAGTGGCAAAATATTCCCGCCATAAATGAGTATCCACTTACCAAATATTTAATTGATAAACAAATGCTAATTAGGGGGACTATTTGTATTGGTAAAAATAGGCTTCACACGTGTACTAATTATGATGACAAAGCAATCCAGGTGGAGCAACGAAAACATAACAACTGGACGAGACTCTACGAAGAGGTACGAGATAAAGAGGAACGGAACGGAATACCCACGAGGTAATTAGATACGGGAATCTCAATCTAATTGAGGAGATGAAGAAACACAGTCAGAATGAATCAAGGCAGAATAAAGGGCAGATTCGGAGATCTTCAATCAATGAGCCAAACATTGCATAATCTTCACGCAACAGTTACGATTAACCATTGTAACGTTACATTAATGCCATTATTAGTCATTAATTCTCAATCATTAAGAAGAGTAGACGTTATATTAAGAAATTCCTATAAAAGGGAGTAAAATATAACTTGCAAGGACACGTTCGAACCATTATTGAAATATATTTAATTTTTTACGCATTCTCACTGCTTTCTACTTGCAAGTTTGATAATAATTACCATATTTTATTGGTTATCAGAAGCCGAGTACTTCGTAAAATAGCTTTGGCATAGAATCTAATTCTTTGGTTAAACAGTATGTTGAGTATGTTGTATATAAGTTGATTTTGTAGTTTCTTTTTATAAATCAATTTCGACTTGTCCCGACGATGGATATCACTCGACGGGTTTCTTAAGGGACTAAAGTCGAACAAAAAAAACCAAAAAGATTTTCTTTTATAGTAGTGTATCAACTCCCCCTTATTTTTTTAAACCACGGTTCTTTTCCAAGGGTTTTATTTGAACCGGGTGTAGTAGCTTTTTACTTTTTAGTTAGGAACTTATGGGCTATGGGCAGAGTTGGAATATGACCCCTTAACTCCATAATGCCATGAATATAGCGGCTACTTTAGTGTGACGCTTAGGCTCATCTGTTGACTCTTGTGAGAAGGCCTTAAAATATATATATGTTCTTAATTTGGCTTAAGTACCCTGAGCGGAGTGTCTGATGATTTAATCTGGAGTGAGTCACGTGCCATGTGTGTGTGAGGCTTGTTGTATTCTGTGCGTGACATTTAACGCCTAGAACTTGCCCGTGTGTCTGCAAAGCGAAATGGTAGTCTTATTTAATCTAGGAAGTGATATAGGCATTTCTTTGTTGAACCATATATATGCATATTCCATCCACCTAATTGCTATATACCATAGTTAACCTCGTTGATCCTGTAATCCCGTTTCCTTGACAACTACATTACAAGCCCTATCCCTTGTTTGAATTGACCATCTGTTTGAACCATTTACCCCTTGTAAGAACTTGGTCACCATGAGTTTACAAAGGATAAAGTGTGGGGTAGTTGATGACACTTTTGAGTGGAACTAGGAAAATAAGGAGAAAGGTATATCTTGTTAGAAAATCCACTAGTGAAAAAAAAGAGAACATTGTTAATAATGTATAATATTGAGTGGTGATAATTCTTTGGTGGTTTTTAAGGTGATTGTGCTCAAAGAAGTGTGGGGTGGTATATGTGGGTTTACAAGATGAAAATATTGGTTTGAATGAGATGTGGACTTGACGGTAAAATACATGTATTAAAGTGCACGTGAATGTCATTTCCGAAGGTGAGTGAATTTTATTTCTTTTGAAGTCCTCAATGTGTGTGAATTGTACTAATTATGAAATAATTCTCTTTTGTAGTGAGGCACTTGATTCATGAAGGGAAGGTAAGTATGGACCTCTGACTTAGAGTAAGTAAGCCGGTTAGGAATATTCCGTGGCTAAGGAGAGTCCACTCTTGAGGTGTGGATGTTACATTAATGTAGTCAACCATTGTGAAATATTCTTGGTGTGACGAGTAGCGAAATCACTCAGTGAAGTTAGGACTTTGTAGAGTGTAGTTTTATTGCTCGAGGACGAGCAATGGTTTAAGTGTGGGGTGTTGATAGTAGCCTATATTTATGCAATTTAGACGCTATTTACACTCTAATTTAGCCGCACTTTATTGATGTTTGAATAATAAAAGATAACAAAATGCTCTAATTAAGAAATTGATGTTTTGCAGGAGCCACTGCAAGATAGGAGGGAGCTAAAGAGTGTTTTGAAGTCATTATGAAGCGTGGAAGGCCAATCGAAGGTTAGCCCGGGCGAAAAGGAGCGAGAAAAGCAAGCGAAACGATCCATCCAGGTGCGCTGCTGCGAAGTGGGCCGCGAATTAGCTCGCGAATTGGAAGCAGTGAGGTAGCCAAAATCCGCAGCCGGATTCGCGGTCAAATCCGCGGCCGCGAACGGGCGAAAAACAACAAAACACGCAGGGGCAATTGTGTAATTTCCTAGGCGACTAACCTAAACTTATATGAAGCCTAAACTCGCCTAGAAGTTGGAATTAGCTGGTTTTAGAGGATTTTAGAGACAAGAACTGGAGAGAAGAACATCAATTCCTAAGAGTTTTTATCTTTTTTTTCTTACTTCTATTTGTTGATTATGAATTATATTAGTGATTTGTTTTGCATTAGTATGAGTAGTTAAACTCCTAATCTAGGGTTTTGATGGAACCTATTGAAGGATGAATTTCTCGTTATATTAATATAGATTTGCCATAGTATTCTCTCTATTTGTTCAACTATATGCTTGTTGTTGTTGATTGAAGGGACCTCAATTAACTGTTCCTATTTAGTGTGCATTACTCGGGAAAGAGTGCATATTTAGGTCGTTGTTGAACAACATCACACCTGACATATATGAGGGATCAATACGAAGGGTTTAAAAGTTGGATTAGGGATAACGAAACCTTGTGTGCGATCTAAGTGAGCTGTATTTAAGGATAACTAGTGTAATTCAGAAGAATATGTATAGTATATTGTTGTAATTACTCGAGAGAGAGAGAGATAGAGTTACGACAATCAGAGTGCTCATGATCGATAGAGAAGACTTAGGCAAATTTATAGCAAACATAGCGGAAAGGACTCCGATAATAGAGGAAATCAGAACCTTAGATCATTCCAATTATTGTCTACAACACGTTCGTAGTTAGTTCTTACTTATTGCATTCTCATTAAGTAATATTTAGTCATTAAACATCCAATCTATTATTCAAATATTTCTGAAGATTGAATACGTGAATTTGTGTTAGTCTAATAACTTTGATTGATAGGTTAATTCCCTGTGGGATTCGACTCCGGACTTGTTAACCGGAATATATTTGCAGCGTCCACTTTGTCCTTTTTAAAAGGCATAGTTGGGCGTGATCAACTGCATAGCCCATCAATGACTTGCGCTCACGGGCGAAGCTACCTTTTGCAAAGAATGGTCAACTGACCACCCTTCGCCAAAATTTTACGAAGAATTACACTATGTATATAAGAAAAACATTGATTTTAGATGTATAAAACATATATTGAACACCTTTTATTAGAAATTCTTTTTTATTTCTTTCAAGTTTGAACATCTTTAAAAATATTTCTAGCTTCGCCACTGCCGGCGCTATCCATATAAACTTCACTTTTCAAGTTATACAATGAACTAGAATTCTCACTTTTTATCGTTAAAGGGTCTCGACCAATATTATAGCTCACAACATATACGGTAGTCATTTTGTATTCCAAACGAAGATCCATTGTTATTTTACATAAGAAATTCACATCAACGAACTGAAAGTGAAGAACCGACAAATGTTACATGATAAGTATTCTCACAAATATTCCCTCTTTCCGTTTAACTACATCAAAATATGCGTTTAAATTTAAGAGCTTATCGCTGCAGTTTGTCCTTGAATTTTATATCAATAAGTGTATCCACATATGGTTTCTTGTACTCATTTTACTTGACATAATATGAATTATCCTTATGTAAGGTACAAGACGATCCAATTTAGTTCTATATTTGCTTAAACAAAATGCTAAGATGGTTTTTGTTTAACCAAAAAATAAGATTCTTAGTCAAAGCCTATTTCTAGAAGAACTCGGATTATTGATAATCAAGAAATTCCACACTTTCTCAATTATAAGAAAGGAAATAAATGTACGAAATGCAAAAGTAATCGATTGAAAGCAGAAGAAAGTAATTGTATTCCAATAATATTCACAACGTATCCTTACAAGTGAAATCCTATTCCCTTGTATAGGAATTTACAAATAATAACGTTTCCTCCCTTTTATGCCCGAATCATTATGAGCATTAATGACATTAATGAACCGTTATAATTGGCAATCGTAATTGTTTTACCAAGTTACTGCATGGTTTTGAAGATTGACAAATGCCTACCCAGTTGAACCAGGTCCATCAGGGCAAACAGACCCATTGGCACAAGAAGCTTTCATGCACAGGAGATAAACATGATCTGTGAATTATCTGTGAACTAAGAGGTTATCTCCTAAAGCGAAAAGGTTGCAAAGTGATAAGAAGATAGAGTTCGAATTCAGCAAGGACAGAAACAATCGAGGAAGTTGAGATGAACACAAACTCTTCCACCAAGGAAGAGTTGCACTAGAACTAAACAACAACATATCAACTATTGGCGCTATAAAATGTTGAAGCATTCCTGCTGAAGATTTGATCACACAAAGACAAAAGTGAAACAAGAACTGAAAGCAAAATTACCAAAGCAATATGGCAAGCAGAATCCTTGTGCGACACAAAAGCTACTTGAACCAGCTAGAAGAACCAGTTCCATATGTTGTCTTTTTGAGTCTAGTTGGTTGTAGTAGGTGATTTAATATTGTATCTTTAAGCTTTATGTAGAAGCAATTGTAATAGGTACACATTTTTCAAGTTAGAGTTAACTTGAAGTTTGTCGCAATTAGCTAGAGGCTAGTTTGCCACAAAGGGTTAGAGTTAATCCTTAGGTTTACAAAAGAGTTTATTTTGTAATTGTTGTTGGCTCAGAGTTGTAGTGTAGTCTTTGGAGAAACTCCTACTAAGTAGTAGGTCATGGTTTTTTCACCTTTTGAGCCGGGTATTTTCCACGTAAAAATCTTTGTGTTCTTTACTTTTCTGCATTTATTATTCCGCAACAGTACGAGTTGGAACACATAGAAAAACCAGGTTCTTCTATAGAGACTGCACTCGAAACATCAATTGGTATCAGAGCAGGTTATCATTGAAAAGGCTAACACCTTGGAAAAGATCAAAATGAGTGCACCACCTGGAAACTGGGAGGGTCAATCAACTGCAAGGCCACCAATCTTCAATGGCCAGTATTACTCTTGGTGGAAGAACAAGATGAAGGACCACTTGATTGGAGAAAACTATGAGCTTTGGGACATAGTTACTGATGGTCCTCTAGCCACCATGAAGAAGACTACTGAAGGAGTAGATGTACCAAAAACTAGGGCTGACTGCACTGCTGAGGATCTAAAGAAATGGGAAAAAAATGCTAAGGCCAAAAAGTGGCTAGTTTGTGGACTAGGTCCAGACGAGTATATTAGGATTCAAAGTTGCACCACTGCCAAGGAAATCTGGGATACCTTATAAGTAGCCCATGAAGGAACACCTCAGGTGAAAAGATCAAAAGGTACTCTACTATACTCTCAGTATGAAAACTTCACTATGAAAGAAGGAGAGACAATCCAAGAGATGTACACAAGGTTCACAACTTTGACAAATGAACTTAAGTCTATTGGTAGAGTCATTCTTGAAGAAGACGGGGTAGAGAAGATCCTGACAAGGGTCTTACCAATTTCCTGGGAAAGTAAAATCACTGCTATCCAGGAATCCAAAAATATGGCAACCCTCAGATTGGATGAGCTAATTGGAAACCTTACTGCCTATGAACTCAGAAGGAAGACAATGAAAATGGATGCTCCAAAGAAGGAAATGAGTCTAGCACTGAGAATCACTGAGGCAGCAGATCTGGAAGAAGATGAGATGACCATGATTACCAAAGTATTCAGAAACTTTCTCATAAGGAAGAAGGGCATCTCCAGAGGTGGAAACTACAACAAAGCAAAAGCTCCAGAAAGGCCAACCAACGAGGGATGCTACAAGTGTAGAAAGATTGACCACCATATCAAGAACTATCCTCAGTGGGAAGTGGAATGGAAAAAGGAGAGATTTGAAAGAAGAAATAGGAAGAAGGAACTGGTCCAACCCAATAAAACCACAACAAAAGCTATGGTTACTGCTTGGGGTGAAAGTTCAGATGAAGAATCAGAAGATGGTGAGATTGAAGAACATGCGCTCATGGCAATTGGAGAAGCTGAGGAGGAATCATATGAAGAACCAGAGGTAAGTATTTCCCATCTCAAAAACAAAATAAAGTTCCTATCTAAAGAGAAACTCTTTGAGTTGCTACTGGATTTCATGGATGATTTTGAAGAAACAACCAAAGAGAAATAACAACTCTCTAAAGAATGTGCAATGCTAAAAGCAAAATGCATGAACCTGGAAATCAGAGTAAGTGAATCTGAAAAGAAAAACACTGTCCTGATGGACCAGGTTCATCCACTTGAAACTAAGATTCTAGAGCTAAAATCTGAAAATTTAAAGTTAAAGCTAGGATCCAGTAAAAAGATTGTTGATCATTCTCATACCATGTTAGAAGAAAATATGAGAAAACTAAAAGATAAGATGTATCCAAGGATGAACAAATAAGGACACTTAAAGAAGAACTTGGTAAAGTCAAACATGAGTTAGATCGAACTTGTAAATGGAATAAATCCTCTGATGCCTTGACATGGCTTCAAGAAAACCACAGTAGCAACCAAAGAGGACTTGGCTTTGGGAGTCAACTGCCCAAGTGGGATCCCAAAAGCAAGTATCTCACTCTCCCTGAGAATAAAATTTGCACCCACTGTGGTAAGACTGGTCATTACAAAATTGAGTGTACTGCAAAAGAGCAGGCGAGTCGAAGAAATGAGAGTTTTGTTAAAAAGGAAAACTGGTTACCAAATTGGGCCAGTAAAAGCTTAATTCATCCTTTCTCTTATAGAAAAGGACCCGAACTAGTTTGGGTTCTTAAGACTAACCCCTGATTTCTTTTTGTAGGTTCAAGTGAGAGGAAATAACCAAATTTGGTACTTGGATAGTGGCTGCTCAAAACATATGATAGGGAACAAGGAACAGTTCCTTTCACTTGAAAACCTCAAAGGGGGAAAATGTCTCCTTTGGAAATGGAAAGAAAGGTGAAATTATAGGGGTTGGTAAGGTAGGTAAGGATGACACACGTTCCATTGAACATGTGTACTTGATAGATGGCTTGAAATGTTTCCTGATCAGTGTGTCACAATTGTGTGACAGAGGTAACCTGATTGCTTTCACTTTCACAAAATGTTTTGTGATTAACCTGCTTACTGACAAGATTGTTTTGCAGGGAAAAAGAATGAATAACATCTATGTCATAGACTTGACCACACTGTTTGAAAATGAACTCACTTGCTTAAGTGTGTTGGACAATGATCCCCTCATTTGGCACAAAAGACTTGGTCACGCGAGTCTGAATCAGCTTAACAAATTAGTCTCTAAGGACTTAGTGGTAGGGCTTCCTAACATTAAGTTCAAGGAAGACAAAGTTTTTGAGGCATGTGCAAGGGGGAAGCAAGTAAGATCCTCATTCAAAAGCAAGAAATTGGTCAGTACCACCAGGACGTTGGAACTGGTTCATATAGACTTATGTGGTCCTATGAAAACTCTGAGCAGAGGTGGTAAGAAAAATGTAATGGTGCTAGTTGATGATTACTCAAGGTTCACTTGGACCTTATTTCTGACATCTAAAGATGAAGCATTTGATATGTTCACTTCATTTGTTAGAAAAACTCAAAAACAGTTAGGATATCAACTAGCATCAATAAGATCTAATCATGGTACTGAATTTGAGAATGCAAAATTTGCTGAGTTCAGTGATGAACATGGTATTAATCACAACTTTTCTTCCCCTAGAACCCCACAACAAAATGGGGTTGTTGAAAGAAAGAACAGAACTCTTGAAGACATGGTTAGAACCATGCTTCTTTCTAGCAAACTACCCCACAGCTTCTGGGCAGAAGCAATAAACACTGCATGCTACATAATAAATAGATGCATGACCAGGCCACTGGTAGAGAAAACTCCTTATGAATTACTTAAAGGGAGAAAGACCAACATATCCCACCTTAGGGCTTTCGGATGCAAGTGCTTTGTGCAAAACAATGGCAAAGATTCCCTAGGTAAATTTGATCCCAGAAGTGATGAGGGAGTATTCTTGGAATATTCATCACATAGCAAAGCCTATAAAGTATATAATAAAAGAACTATGTGTGTAGAGGAGAGTGTGCATGTTGTTTTTGATGAAACTAACACTCTTTCTGAGAGACAGGAACCAGAAGATGAGGAGCTTGAACTCGTCAGAAGCAATGAACAAATTGAAGCAAATATGGAAGATGGAACAGGTGATGGACCAGGTCCAACTACCCCAAGCAACATGACAGGGGGAATTCAACAGCAAATTACTATGGACCTTGGACCTGATCCTGTTCCACAACAACAAGACACCATGGGATCATCTAGGAGTGAAAAATTGGTTCTCAAACCACACAGATATCAGAGTTCTCACCCTATTGAGAACATCATAACAAATTTGACATCCGGAATCAAAACATGATCCTCTTTGAAAAATCTGTGTGCGATTGATGCTTTTCTATCCTTGATCAAACCAAAGAACATTGTTGAAGCTTTACAAGATGTTGACTGGGTAAATTCCATGCAAGAAGACCTGGATCAATTCGAAAGAAGTCAAGTATGGCACTTGGTACCCAGACCATTAGACAGATCAGTGATTGGCACAAAATGGGTCTTCAGGAACAAACTCGATGAGGATGGAACTGTTACAAGAAACAAGGCCAGACTGGTTGTCCAAAGATATAGTCAAGAAGAAGGAATTGACTATGATGAGACCTTTGCTCCTGTGGCAAGATTGGAGGCAATCAGACTTCTTATAGCATTTGTTGCACACATGGAATTCACTCTCCATCAAATGGATGTAAAGAGTGCTTTCCTCAATGGCTATCTAAAGGAAGAAGTATTTATAAAATAGCCTGCAGGTTTTGAAAGCAAGGAGTCACCTGACCATGTATACAAACTTTACAAGGCCTTGTATGGACTCAAACAAGCACCAAAAGCATGGTATGAGCGGCTATCAAAATTCTTGCTAGAACATGGATACAAACGAGGTAAAATTGACCGTACCTTGTTCTTAAAGTAAAAATGTAAGGATCTCCTGGTTGTGCAAATATATGTGGATGATATCATATTTGGGGCGACCTCTGAAAAATTGAGTAAGGAATTTGCTAAACTTTTGGGGAGTGAGTTTGAGATGAGTATGATGGGTGAGCTAAACTTCTTTTTAGGCTTGCAAATCAAGCAAAACTCAAGTGGAACAATGATCCATCAACAAAACTATGTGAAGGAATTGCTCAAAAGATTTAAAATAGAAGACTCAAAAGAAATTGACACCCCCATAGCCACAACTACAAAATTAGATGTGGATGAACCTGGTTCATCCGTTGATCAGAAGCTATATAGAGGGATGATTGGGTCTTTATTATATCTCACTGCCAGCAGACCTGATATTGTGTTCAGTGTAGGACTGTGTGCTAGGTTTCAGGCAAATCCAAAGGAGTCCCACCTAACTGCAGTGAAGAGAATTCTGAGATATCTTAAAGGCACTACTGATTTATGTCGTTGGTATCCTAAAGGTAGTAATTTCAACCTTGTAGGATATGCTGACACAGATTATGCAGGTTTCCTGATTGACAGGAAAAGTACTTCAGGCATGGCTCACTTTTTGGGCTCTTGCCTTGTGTCTTGGGCCACGAAGAAAAAAATTTCAGTAGCCTTGTCTACTGCTGAGGCATAATATGTGGCTGCAGCCTCATGCTGTGCTCAGTTGCTATGGATCAAGCAACAACTCATGGACTTTGGTATAGAGGTTGGATGCATTCCTATTTTCTGTGACAACACTAGTGCAATTAGTATGACGAAGAACCCGGTTCATCATCAAAGAACTAAGAACATAGATGTTAGACACCATTTCCTAAGGGATAACTATGAAAAAGGAATGATCTCAATCGAATTTTGTGCTACTGACAAACAAATTGCAGATATCTTTACTAAAGCACTGAGTAGGGAGCATTTTTAGAGAAACCGATTTGAATTAGGGATGATTAAGATCACCTAATTTGAAAAAAAAATGATTTTTTTCCCGACTAGAAACACTAAAATAGATAATTAACCAGACTAATCATTGCTCAGTATCATGACTTTACTGCCATACTCTCTTGCCATGTATTAATATGATTCCCTGGTTGCTAATGATGTTTTTCTATCTTTGTAAATTGAGGCAAATTAAAGACTATAACACGATGAACCTGGTTCATCGCTGCTGGTTCATCTGACTGACAAAGTACGTGCTCATCTCCATACACTTCTTGAATTAGTTATAGTCACACGCAAGCAGGACTCTATCTATAATTGGTTCATTTCAAATTCTCAGTACTTATCCCTAAAATGAGCTCGTTTCAAGAAGTCCCATCGTATCTTAATTAGCCTAGATTTAGGGATTCCTAACCATCTAATCAATGACACTCCTACATCGATTAGACTCTCACTTGACTAATAAATCTACCGTTGTACAATTAATGACCACATCTTTAAAAGGCAATCATTACCTCCCCTCTTCAAAAGCATAACCGTCGAACCTAGTTCTTCATTCCTCTCAAATCAAAACTGATCAACTTTCTTCTCTTCCAAATTCTTCATAAAAATGTATTCACCACCCTCTGTTTCATCTTCCTTCTCCACCCATGATTATGAGGATGGTGATTCTAGTTCTAATTCTCTATCAGTATACAATTCATATTCTCCAGCCAGATCTTCAACCCCCCAAAACCCTCTAGTTCTTGAACCTACTCCTGAACCTACACCTAACCCTACTTCAGCCCCCAGGGCACGTAGAGTGAAAGTTTTGGCCAGAAAATCAGTTGCTTCTGGTTCTCGTGCCAAATTTTTAGAAGAAATACTTCGAGCAAGCAAGGTCCAAGATTCTGAATCCTCCAGTGAATACTTCAAATTCGCTAATGAGGATGAAGCACCAGGTTCATCTGACACTGAATAGGGAAATCTTGAAGTTGGGTCTGCAACTAATATGGCTGAAAACTGGTTTGTTTTGGTTGGGTCGATTATGGATGTAAGGGTACCGGATAGGCAGAGAAAACATGGTAAAAATGTAAACCTTGAAAGAGAGGGAGAAGGGAGCTCAGTAAGAGGATCTGGGGAGGACGGTGCCACTCTGGCTATTTGTGGCCCCGCTCCTGTGATTGATGAGGAAGGAGTCACATCTTTAGGGGGAAGCATTTCTGGGGAAGCAGCAGCAGGTATGGAGAGCCTACAACAATCAGTAGATGAACCTGGTTCATCTATTGAGGAGACGTTGGCTGAGATGGTGAGGAAGTTGGGGGAGTCCTATAATCCCAAAAATAAGAGAACTCCAAAGTCCAAGAAGGCTAATACCCCAGTTCCACCGAAGAAGAGGAAAGCTTCATTATCTGTTGATGCTCCTGCCCCAAAGATTCGTGCTACTAGAAGTGCTGTTAGGAAAGGAGAAGAAGACTTGGAAAGAGCTATGAGAGAGAGCAAAAAGAAGAAGGTTGCCAAGGGAAAGGCAAAAGTTGGAGAGCCTATTGAGGCAGTTCCTGTTGATGACGATGCGATGGAGCTGGTCCATCATGAGGAGAAGCCTGCTCCAGTTGTGGTTGAGACACTTAAACCCAAGAAAGCTAAGGCTTCTTCCAAGAAGTCAACATCTGTGTCTGCCACACCCTCAACCATTGCAAAGAGGACTAGGTCTGAGTCAAAGAAAGTCAAGATTGCTGATGATGAGGAATGGAGTGGAGGAGAAGAGGAAGAGTCTGGTGAAGAGACTGACAAACTCACCATGTTTGGCAAGCGTACTATTTGAAAGGAAAGCTGGTTAGAGACCTTGAGGATTCAGGGATGATTTTCCTGATGGATACCCTGGATGTGCAGGGGTGGAAGGACATGGTTCTTCACCTAGAAGGAGGGCTGGCTAGGAATGAGTTGGTTGAATTTATGGCCAACGTAGTTGTCAAGGATGGCAGGGTATCTACCAGGGTTCAAGGATTTGAAATCTCGTTTGATGCAAAGGAGTTGGGGGAGATACTGAATATCCCTGCTTAGGGTTATGATGATTATACAAGGCAAAGATGGCCTAATCTGGATGGTTTGGCCTCAACTCTCAACATCACTAGGTTTTTCTGTGAAAATGAACAAGCACCTGAACCCAGGGCAGTATTCAAGAGCGAGATGCGACCTCAGCACAAACTGTTCTTTGAGTTTGTGATCAAGTTTCTGCTGCCAAGACAAGAGCGAAGACACATTGCTAGCTACATAGACCTCACGCTTATGGAATGCTTGTACAGGGGTAAGCAGATCAATTGGCCTGCTTTCACATCCAACTCTTGGACAGAGTTGTGAATGGAGACAAGGCACACACTATACCGTATGGATTTATTCTGACTGCCGTGCTTTCCCACTTCAAGGTTCCAGTGAAGAAAGCTGAAATGGCTACTGCTAAGGACTTCTTTGGGAAGAATACGCTGCTGACCTGTGATTATATTGTTAATATTCTTGAGGATGAACCTGGTTCATCCAGGAAACAGCCTGTTAATAGCAAGGTCAGGTCACTTGTGGAGGAAGGTGAGATAAAGTATGTGGAGATCCTTCGATTGAAATCTCGCCTCATTGAGGTTGAAGCTGAGCGGGATGCTCTCAGAACTGAATTAGCAAAAGAGAAGGAGAATAATGAGGGTGTTCTTCAACAAATGCTCTCCCTTCTTCAAGCCAAGACCACAACCTCCTTTGCCCCTTCCCAGCCTTAGGAGTCCAGCGCCACCAAAACCCTTTCAATGCCCAGTTTGGGATTTTATCTTATTTTGTTTTTTTGTTGTTGTTCTGCTCATGGTTGCGACTGTTTTAATTCCTTTCGTGTATAGTGCTTGATCTATGATATAATCAATGAATTTGATTTTTGGTTATTGATTCTGTCTCAGTTTCTTAAATAGCTTACATTTGATTGGTTTCTTTTGATGATTAATCATGCTTTGTACCTGCAGTTGCCTCAATGGCCATGAGTAATTATTAATAGCTCTGGTAAGTTTATCATTTTGCAACTTTTCGATGATGCCAAAAGGGGGAAGATGTGTGCTTCAAAAGATTTTTGTGATATTTAATAACCTAATGAACCTGGTCTCTTTATGATAAATGCTTAAAAAACTTTACAAAGTGTCTATGTTGGATTGAAGTATGTACATGGTTAAGCACATAGTTTGTCATCATCAAAAAGGGGGAATTTGTTGTACCAAGTCACTGCATGATTTTGAAGATTGACAAATTCCTACCCAGTTGAACCAGGTCCATCAGGGCAAAGAGACCCATTGGCACAAGAAGCGTTCATGCACAGGAGATAAACATGATCTGTGAATTATCTGTGAACTAAGAGGTTGTCTCTTAAAGAAAAAAGGTTGCAAAGTGATAAGAAGATAGAGTTCGAATTCAGCAAGGACATAAACAATCGAGGAAGTTGAGATGAACACAAAATCTTCACCAAGGAAGAGTTGCACTAGAACTAAACAACAACATCTCAACTACTAGCGCTATAAAATGTTGAAGCATTCCTGCTGAAGAACTGATCGGAAAAAGACAGAAGTGAAACAAGAACTGAAAGAAAAATTACCAAAGCAATTTTGCAAGCAGAATCATTGTGCAACACAAAAGCTACTTGAACCAGCTAGAAGAACCAGTTCCATATGTTGTCTTTTTGAGTCTAGTTGGTTGTAGTAGGTGATTTAATATTGTATCTTTCAGCTTTATCTAGAAGTAATTGTAATAGGTACACATTGTTCAAGTTAGAGTTAACTTGAAGTTTGTCGCAATTAGCTAGAGGCTAGTTTGCCACAAAGGGTTAGAGTTAATCTTTAGGTTTACAAAAGATTTTATTTTGTAAATGCTGTTGGCTCAGAGTTGTAGTGAAGTCTTTGGAGAAAATCCTACTAAGTAGTAGGTCGTGGTTTTTTCACCTTTTGAGCCGGGTGTTTTCCACGTAAAAATCTCTGTGTTCTTTACTTTTCTGCATTTATTATTCCGCAACAGTACGAGTTGGAACACATAGAAGAACCAGGTTCTTCTATAGAGACTGCACTCGAAAATTGGACACCACACAAATCACCCCTCCTCTTGTGTGGTATTGACGTATAAAACATCAGTAATTGTTTATGAAGATTATGTAACAGTTCTGATTCTTCTTCCTCATTAATTAGAGGTTCATAAATCTTCCCTTTTTACTGTCTTGATTCATTCCACCCGTGTCTATTCTCTGAATAATTTAAGCTCGAGCAACCGCACCCTTTCATCTCGTGAGTGATTTGTTTGTGCCTATTGTAACTCGTGCATCTTTTAATGCAACACTCCAGTTGTCATCTTCTTAGTGGTCCACGTATCATGCCATGTCAACCACATATAATTCCACGTGTAATATTTATTTTCTACTAATACATATAGTCCCCCAAATTGCCGAATATTCTCCAATTGAATATTTGGGAAGTGGTACATATTTATGGCGGGAATTGTTTTCCGCCATTTCCCACGTATCATTGTGTCTTCTTTGGAACCAACGCATCGTATGTCACTCTATTTAATGCATGTGCCACGTGGCCTTTGTCGATTGGGTCTGCGACTCTTCAGCGGGTTTTAGGGATTTCTTGCGGCTGCGTCAGTCACGAAGTGACTGTTTTATTATGACGTGTCCATCATGACCCCCTTTACATGACGATTGCTTCTTCTTATAAATACCCCATGTGCTTTTAGTTTCACTAAAACCTTCAATCTACGGTGTTCTTCTTCTTCAATCGTTCTTATTCTTCAGTACGTATTATTATCTATACAACCATGTCTTCATCAAACCCTGATCCTCACAGAGTAGTAATTGTAGATGAACTTCCCCCTTCAATTTCTCATGTTAGGAGTAGAAGAGGCGGTAGGTTGCGTAGCTTAGGATCTATATCTATTTGTGGTTCTACTTCTCAACCCAATGTTGTTACTCCTTCTTCTTCTAGAACTAGGGCTTCTTCAACCCATAGATCTTCTGCCAGAAATAGAGAATCAAGTGAACCTATTCGAGAACCAATAGTTGATGAAATTATTCCTGTAGAATTTTCTTTCTCCAATATACGTGAATCAATTAGAAACCAAGTTACTTCTATGACTTCCCATAATTGTGCCGATGTCTATCCTTCCCATATTACTAATGGCTTGATTTCTCTTGTACGAAGAGAATGCCACTGGAAATCTAAGTTTCCAGTTTTAGTTCCTGGTCCAAACCAAAGGATAACTTTATACCAAGTTGGTTACTCTTTCGCTTACACATATCCTTTTACATTAGGTTTCAGACCATCCATTGACCCAACGATCATAGAATTTTGTCGTTTCATTAATGTTTGCTTAGGATAGATTGGTCCTATCGTATGGAGAGTTGTTGCATGTTTAAGATACCTGTCTAATTTGTCCTCTTTACCCTTCACCTTTCAACACTTGTTTCATCTTTATTCCCCTAAGTTGTTTCGTTCAGGGGTTTTTACTCTCGTGGCCAGGAGCAAAAGGGTTTTGGTTAGCCCTGAAGATGATAAAGATCGTGGCTGGTATGCCCGTTTTGTTGCTGCTCCCACGAGTTGTTTAGTGGGTGAAGATAACATGCCTTTTCCAGAAAAATGGAACTTTGCACGTAAGTTTTTTTTTATATACCTTTCTTCTCTTTTATGAAGGAAGAAGAAACTTACAATCTCGTGGCTGTTTTTTTTCTCTTTCTAGCGACCATGGAAGTTTTCGAAGAAATACCAGACTTCCGTGCTTGGGTAGAAAAATTATTATCGGTTGCTCCTATGGAAGGAAGGTCTTGGAAGTACCTTTCTCATAGGTTTGGTTGGAAAATCAAAACTCATGGTATTCTTCCCTTTAATATTCTACCTTTTTTTCATATTTACTTGTGGATTTATTAACTATTCCCTCTGCTAGGGTTTCCCATTCGGGTGTTAGTGTCGCGTCTATTGCTTCATCAAGACTTTATTTGTCCTTTTCTCAAGAGATGATTTTAAATTCTTCATAAAAAAGAAAAGCAGAGAGGGATCGTGGCGTTGAGGGAGAAGAGGAACGAGAAGAGGGTTCCTACGTATGCAAGCTTTAGGATAGAAGGCGAGTTATTTCGGACGATGAAGCCACCCCTCATCCAAGTTCAGTTCCCGTGAATGAGCCTGAAAGTTCCACTTTAGTGAGCTCTGATGAAGAGATGATTGTTTCACCTCGTGACTCCACAGATCAATTATTTTCCCCTGAGTTTGATAGTGAAGATTTTGGCCTAGTTTCTGAAGAAACACCCCTTTCCTCCTTTCCAGTGTCCGCTCCTATTGGCTCTCAGTTTCCGGCTCCTTTTGTTGCTGCTAATGCTCCCCCCCCCCCCCCCCCCCCCCCCGCGCCCCCCCCCCCTTTGTGCCTCCAGTTTCCGCCCCCTTTTGTGGGTCCCAATGCCCCCCCCCCCCCCCCCGCGTGGCTGTTTTCACTTCCTTAACTGTCCCTATTGCTTCCACTTCTCATGTTGAAGTTGGTTCTTCCAATAGCAATAGGATGATGAAAAATGTTACCATTGAAGTCCCCGAGGATGGTAATCTTTTGAAAAAGTTTGGCCAAGCCGATGTATGGCTAAAACCGCTACTTGGCTCAGTTGAGAAGTCTATGTTGGAAAGCCACAGTTCCTTTACATGGATAAATGATATTGTCCATTCATCTTTGAAGGTATAAGCCTTAGCTTTTTCCCTCTATTTTTCTCGTGATTTTTTTTTATCTTTGTCTGATAATCATTTCTTTCCTTTCTTTTGTTGACCAACTTGATAGGAACGGAGCTTATGAAGAGAATTTTCCATACTGAGCATCTATTCATTGACTATCGTACGAAATCGGACAACTGGAAGGAATAGTTCGAAAGTCTTAAGCTAGAAAAAGAGGTTTTAGATGAGGAGAAGTGTGATTTGGAACAATAAGTAAAAGTGATGGCAGCAGAATTGGCGATTGAAAAAACCTCTTTTAGTCAAGTGGGCAAGGATAAAGACATCCTGGAGTCTTTATTTGCAGAGCAACTTTCTAAAGCTATCGAGGAAATTTTAAAAAGAACTGCTTAATCAGAAGGAGATCTATGCCAGGGATCTTGTTCAAACACTCATTCAGGCTTAAGAAGACCTCGGTGCATCTTCTAACAAGGTCCAATTCTTGGAGAGATCACTCGCCCCTTTGAAGGCTTCTTCTGATGTTGCTTTGACTGAAAGAGAAGAATTGAAGGCTGAAATTGAGCAATGGGAGAGGGATTACGAGGCCCTTGAAGATAAATCAACTCTTGATGTAAGTTGGGTTTTTTTTAACACGCGCCTCGAGACTTTGATGAGGGCTAGCCAGGAAGGCTTTGACTTGACTGCTAAGATTGCAAAAACTAAGGAAACCATTAAAAAAACTCAACAGAGTCAAAACTTTTCCTCACCTGAGGTCGAAATTCCCAAGGGTGATGAACTTATTCCTGGTGAAGTTGGTGTTCAAGCCTCTTCTGCTCAAGTTGAACCTTCTCCTACTGCTGATGATGCCATCTTGAATTCTCCCGCTGCTGATAGTACTACTTTAGATTCTGCCCCATAGTGGACTTGTGTTTGGAAAGTTTGTTGTGTTTTTTTTAATTTCTCGAATGGTTGGCAAGTTTTACCCCTGGTCCGTTTTGGGGTTCATTATCAAATACTTTGGTTTGAACTAAGTTTATACTCAGTTTTAACCGAGTTTAATATATAATATTTCATTTTGAGTTTCTGTTCTACTCTTTAATTTTGCATTTAAAAATTCTTTAGTATTTTGTGATTTTTTGAATAAGCACAACGTTTTATGAAAGAGGGCTCTTTTATAAACGACACTAATGAAGAAGACGTCCCGACTTCATATTGGTGTAAACATATGAAAGAAGTAGGAAAATACATATTTCAAAGAAATTTCTTGAATAATTTTAGGAAGTTTTGTATTTTGAACTTTCAAATTATATAACACTTTACATGTATTCAAGTAATATCTTCAACTCTTTCATAGTTGTTTTCTTTATAACAGATTTCACAGATTCTAGGGTAAATTTTGCAACCCATGACTAAATATTTCCTTTAACCCAAGTACTCGTAGGATCTTGTAGTTTACATCCACAAGTGTACACTTCATCAAAGCTTATTACAAAGGTTTTTGAATCAAGCTTATATTTTTGGCTCTTGATTTGCTCTTGACTTTTGATTTGTTGGGTGGATTGATCTAGGCTTGACTCGAATTCTGACTTTTCTAGTCTTCTTTGCCTTCCATAGTCCCCCAAGTGTTAGAGCTTTGAAGTATGAAATCTCGAGCACTTGATTATTCCTTCTATGTGGTCCATTCCCTGAAAAGGAAAATACGTACGGGACTCAGAGGTATGTTTTTAGATAATGACTGCTTAACCCTTTTTATTTCCATCAAAAAGGTTGCAACCCTAGACCGGGAATAGTTTTGTATCCCGCGTGTCTTTCAGGTCTAAAATCATCATTTGGTGTGGACTAGCTTTTTGCCTATCATCTAAAATTGTTAGTATAATCTTAACTTAACAAAACAAAAATTATAGTTAAGTGATACCTGACCGTGGGTATTTCTCTTGTTTTAGAAATAATATTTCTTCAAATGAACAACATTCCAATTTGAAGGTAACACCTTGCCGTCCATGGTTTCTAACTGGTAAGCATCCGTTCCAACGATGTCTCGAACTTTATAAGGACCTTCCCAATTTAGGTTCAACTTCCCTGCTCCAGCTGTTTTTGTTGATTGAAAAACTTTTTTGAGAACAAAGTCCCCATCTTGAAGTATCTGAGATGAGCCTTCATGTTGTAGTATTGTTCAATGATTTGCTTTTATGCGGCCATTCTTATTAGAGCTGCTTCTCTTCTTTGCTCGAGTAAATCCAAGTTCGTTCTTAATTCTTCATCATTTGATTCTTCTGTTGCTTGTGTGAATCTCGTACTTGGCTCTCTTATTTCAGCTGGGATTAAGGCTTTCGAGCCATAAACAAGTGAAAATGGTGTTTCTCCCGTGCATATCTTTGCAATTGTTCTATAAGCCCAGAATTGTCACGACCCAAATTCCCACTCAGGTCGTGATGGCGCCCAACACCGGAGTCAGGCAAGCCAACACTAGTTTACTACCGAAGTTACTTCACTTAGTTGGATAATTAAGTACTTGCCAAATTTAAAGTTAAGAAAAATCATTAAATGAAGGCGATTAAGCGAGAAAACGTAACTCAATGAAATTTCAAAACCATGTGCCAACATGTACAATGTAGCAAAAATATTAGAGTGTCTACTACGTGTGCCAAGATCTGGTGTCACAAGTCCACAGGCGACTAGTAGAATATACAAGACTAGACAAAATGAATGTACTACTGCCTGAAGAGAATAGACAGAAATATCCAAAATAATAGATAACTCCACAGTGCTGCTGAGGATCGCCAGGGGGAGCAGCTCACCGTGAAGTCAAGTCCAGAATATGCTCTCGAGATCGCGCTCCGGTCTGATAACCAGATACACCTGCCTCAGAACCTGTACAATTAAGTACAGAAGCGTATCATGAGTACATATAAACAAATATGTACCCAGTGAGTATTCCATCTAAACTCGAAGAAGAAGTGACGAGAGGTAGGCGTGATACCTACTAGGGTCAATAACCAATAATATAATTTAATAAGTCTAGATAGGAATAGTAGTCATGGAGATCACTAAGGCATGAAGTATCAATTATATAAAACTGCAATTTATTCTCATGAGTCAAATAGCAATTATCACAAAAATCTCAAGTTCCCCCTTCCACATGGAGCAATTTATTTAATAATAACGAGACTCTCAGTCAAATACATAGCACATAGTATGCTGAAGCGTACGGCCGAAGCGACACAAAAGTAAATATGCAATGCCGAGGGTCGAACGGCTCGAACCATAGATGCATCTATTACCCTGTTCGCGAATCGATCATGCGACGCGGTTGACATAATTATAAGGCTACCCCGCTCACGAATCATACATGCGACACGGGTGCTCGTATACATACACAGAATTATCAGGAAATTCAGGAATTTATCATGGGTTATACTTGAAAACATAGATTTAAGCATTCAAACTTACACATAACTTCCTAATATCCTCATGTCAATTTCAAAGATAATAAGCAACTAGGAACACATGTAAAGATATAGGTAAGGCACATAAAGGCATGCTTGTGAATCCTAAATTCTACCTGACATAACATAGTAGTAGCTACGCACGGACTCTCGTCACTTTGCGCGTGCGTAGCCCCCACAAATAAGGATAATTCAATCATTTACATTTACCTATGGGGACAATTTCCTCTTACAAGGTTGGAAAGGAGACTCACCTTGCATAGAACCTACTTCCCGGGTCAAGAACGCGTCCGAAACTCCCAACTCGTCACCCAAGGACTCGAAACTAGTCAAATGATATATAAATACGTCAATATACACTCACGAGGATGAAATTCTCCTATTAGTTTAGTTAATTCATCCTACTTGAAAAATCCCAAAATACATCCCCGGGCCCACATGCTCGGGTTCCGAAAATCTTCGTAGGGATCACTCACCCATAACCTAAGGATCATTAATATATAATTTTTGCATGGTTTCATGGAAAATTTCTTGGTAATTCCCACATTTTTCATAAAACCTAGGTTTTTACCCTAACCCATGATTTACACTAATTGGGGTGTTAATATACTTAGTAATTGATGTATTAAACCAACATTGAAGTGGAAGTTACTTACCTCTTAGTAGCTAGGTCGAATACCCTCTTGTGAGCTCTCAAAATCGCCTATGGTGAAGAAGAAATGGTGAAAAATGGCTAAGTCCCGTGTTAAAAGGAGCTCACTGCCTTCAGTGATCTCGCACATGTGGATCGAGGACCGCATATGCGGTCTCGCACCTGCGGAAGTGAGCAAGGAGACTGGGGGTCGCACCTGCGGAGGGAATCTCGCACCTGCGGAGGGAATCTCGCACCTGCGGACCCAGGTCCGCACCTGCCATCTTGGTACTTCTCCCCTGGGGTCGCACCTGCGAGGCCTTGACCGCAGGAGCAGTCTCGCACCTGCGACTGGGCAACCGCACCTGCGGTCACACCAGTTCAGGTGCACCAGCAGCTGAAGCTGCTGGTTTTTGGCCCCGTTTGATGTCCGGGAAGCACCTGGGCCTACCTAAGCCCCCGTGCAATTATACCAACAAGTCCTAAATCATATTACAGACTCGCTCGAGCCTTCGAAACACCCAAAACAACGCTGAAACTCAAAATCACACCTCAAAACCCCTAGAATCAAACTTAAGAACTTTAAGTTCTCGAATTCGGTTTCAATGCGTCGAACCGACCTATACTACTCGAAATGATACCAAATTTTGCAGGCAAGTCATAAATAACATAACGGAACTATTCCTGGTCTCGGAATGCCGTTCGGACCTCGATAGCACAAAAACACGTTCCAAACCAAATTATGAACTTAGGGAAACTCTATTTTGCTATTTGGCGTCGAAAGGCTCTCGGGTCATCCAAAACCCATTTCGGACATATGCACAAGTCCGAAATCATCCTACGAAACCAAAACTGTCGGAACTCGATTTCTAGGTCGTTTGCTCAAAAGGTTGACCGAAGTCAAACTTGGCCAAAAAGGCCAACCTTAAGGAACTAAGTGTTTCTATACTGCTCTAAACACTTTTGAATCCCGAACCACTCGTCCCCGCAAGTCATAAATCATTATAAGCCTCTTCGGGAAGTCTTATCTAGGGGAACGAGGTCCGATTACGCAAGACGACTAGTCGGGTCGTTACAAGAATACTCCTGGTAACACCTTAGGTCAATTGCCTTTTGATTCTTCTAATCTTTTCTTCAAATTATTGATAATAATCTTATTTGTTGACTCAGCTTGTCCATTTGCCACGGGATGATAGGGCGAGAAGGTTATTTGTTTGATTTTCCAACTTTGAAAAAATTCCGTGACTTTCGAGCCAATAAGTTGTCGGCCATTATCACATACAATTTGTTTTGGCACTCCGAATCGACATATAATATTTCTCCAAATAAAATCCATTACCTTTTTTTATCGCACCTGTTTGCAAGCTCCTGCCTCTACCTATTTGGAAACATAATCTGTTAATACTAACAAAAATCGTACCTTTCCTTTAGCTTATGGTAAAGGACCCACCATGTCCATTCCCCACTTCATGAATGGTCGCGGAGAAATAACCGTATGTAATAGTTCTGCAGAGCGATGCATGTTATTTCCATATCGTTGACATATATCACACTTTGCTACGAATATTTCTGCATCCTCTTCCATTTTAGGCTAGTAGTATCCTGCTCTAATTAGAGTTTTTACCAAAGATATACCTCCTACGCGATTTCTGCAGTGCCCCTCATGTACTTATTTCATTACATATTCTGTTTGAGCAAGTCCAAGGCATCTTGCTAAAGGTCCACCGAACATTTTTTGATATAGATTCCCTTGAATTAAACAGTAATGGGCAGCCTTTCGTCGAAGCGACTGAGACTCTTTTTTGCTTTCAGGTAGGTTCCGTACTACAAAAAATTAACAATCTTGTTTCTCTAATCCCAAGTTAGATTATTAAAACTTACCTCGCCTTTATCCTGGTCTAGTGCTGAATGAAATAAGTGTATTATAATAGCATTTTCTGCACTTGTTATTTCCGCAACTGATGGGAGGTTAGCCAATGCATCTGCTTCTGCATTTTCTTCCCTGGGTATTTGCACAATCTTCCATGATTGGAATTGTCTTATCAATTCGCGTGCTTGTTCTATATAGTGCTGCATCTGTGCCTCTCTAGCTATGTAAGTCCCCTGCATCTGGTTGACTACCAGTTGAGAATCACTTTTAATCACGATCTGCTCAATGGAGAGTTCTCGTGTCAGTTCTTAACTTGCAATTACAGCTTCGTACTCTGCTTCATTGTTAGTAATAGGGTAACATTTAATTGCTTGTCTTATACTTTCTCCCGAAGGTGGAATTAAAACAATACCCAAACCTGATCCTTTAACATTTGAGGAGCCATCAGTAAATAAAATCCACGTACCTGGATTAGATCGGGTGAATATTTGTAATTCCTTTTCCACTTCAGGAACTATTTTTGTGCTAAATTCCGCTACGAAATATGCTAAAACTTTAGATTTTATTGCAGTTATAGGTTGGTACATGATATTATATTCACTGAGTTCTATTGCTCACTTCGCTAATCTACCTGACAATTCTTGCTTATGCAAAAGATTCCTTAAAGGATATGCAATTATTACAGAAATAGGGTGACATTAAAAGTACGGTCTCAACTTTCTAGATGCCATAAATAATGCTAAAGCAATGTTTTCTAGATGAGGATATCTAGTCTCAGCATCCAACAAAGATTTACTAACATAATAAATTGGAGATTGTTTACCTTTGTCTTTTCGTATCAAAACTGCACTTACATCCAATTCTGAAACTGCGAGGTAGACAAACAACCTCTCATCGTCTTTTGGTTTAGGCAACAAAGGTGGATTTGATAAGTATGCCTTCAAATTTTTGAGGGCTTGTTGGCATTCCTCAGTCCATTCGAACTGATTTTGCTTTTTTAGCACTAAAAAGAATTTGAAACTTTTCTCCGAAGACTTCGAAATAAATCTTCCCAAAGCTGCTATCCTACCTGTCAATCTTTGTACTTCTTTTTGCTCGTGAGTATATCATGAATTTCTTCAAAAGCTTTAATCTATGCAGGGTTTACTTCAATACCTCTATTAGATACAAGAAAACCTAATAACTTACCTGAAGCTACACTGGAAGCGCAATTTTCTGAGTGCAGAACTGACCAACATATCATCAATATACACTTCCATGGTCTTTCCCAGGTGTTCTTGAAACATCTTGGTCACCAACATTTGATATGTGGCTCCAGCGTTTTTCAAGCCAAAAAGCATGACTTTGTAACAATAAGTCCCCATGTCCGTAATAAATAATTATTTTTCTTCATCTAAAAGATCCATTTTTATTTGATTATAACCTGAATACGCATATAAAAAATTCAATAGCACATGACATGTGGTAGAATCAATCAATTGATCTGTATGCGGTAAAGGGAATGAATCTTTTGGACATGCTTTATTTAAATCAGTATAATCTACACAAACTCGCCATTTACCATTCTTTTTCGGAACTACCACAGTATTAGCTAACTAATTATGATATTTTACCTCATGTATTGAACCGATCTTTAAGAGTTTTTGTACCTCATCATAAATCACTTGATTTTTGAATGATCCTTGCTTCCTCTTCTTTTGCTTGACAGGTACGTATGGTGAGTCTTCATTTAATTTATGGGTCATCACCTCAGGAGGTATACCTGTCATATTTGAATGCGACCATGCAAAACAATCTGCGTTAGCTTTTAAAATTTCAACTAACTTGTCTCTCATTCCTCGGCTCAGCTTTGCTCCAATATGAACTTTTTGATCTGGCCATTGTTCGAATAGCACAACAGCTTCGAGCTCTTCAATTGTTGTTTTGATGTTTTCATTCTCCTCTGGTTCTTGAATTACATCTGGTCTTGAATCCATATCAATTTGCTTTGATACATTTTCAGATGAGATTTGATTTACCACGTCTTCCACAAAATCCTTATTTGTATCAATGTTTTTCTTGCATGACTGCACCACTGAATTGATATTCCTTGAAGTTTGTTGATCCTCTCGAATCTGTTGAATTTCCCATTTTGAAGGGAACTTAATAACTTGATATAATGTAGACGGCACAACATCCATGTCGTGAATCCATGGCCTCCCAAGAATCACATTGTAGGCCATGCCCGTGTCTATTACTTGAAATTTTGTCTCTTTGATGACTCTTTCCGCGATGTATTTAACATTATCTCACCCTTTGTAATAACGATTGAATTATCGAATCCATATAAGGAATGTGCTTTTGGAATTATTTGGTCGTCAATTTGCATTTCGTTCACCACTCGCAATAAGATAATATTCACGAAGCTACCTGGATCAATCAAAACTCGTTTTACATTAGTATCATGTATAAGTAAAGAAATTACCAGTGCATCATTGTGAGGAATCATCAAGTCATCCACATCTGCATCATCAAATGTTATGTTATCTCCTTCCAAGGTTTGACGAACTCGCTTCCCGTGGGTTACTGTGAATTTTGACGTCCTTTTCTCAGTTGTGTACGTTACACCATTGACTTATTCTCCCCTGCTTATCACTTTCAGTGTTCTCTTTGGAGATGGAGGTTTTGGAGGTTCTTGTCTATTTTTCATATAAGCTTGTTTGCCTTTCTCGCTGAACAGGCCTGTCAAGTATCCATGTTCTAACAAATGTTCTACCTCACCTTGTAAAAGTCTGCAATCTGATGTTTTATGGCCGTGGTCATCATGAAACTCGCACCAGATATATGGATTCTTCTGTTTGGGTTTGATCTCATTTCCTTTGGCCATCACACCTTATCTCCCATACTCCTTATAACAGCTACCAATTCGGAAGTACTAATATTGAAACTATAATCGCCAATGCTCGCATTTGCGTTGGTATCCCCATCACGCACAACCCGACCTTGTCTGAATCTAGATGATGATGAACCTGAATCTATGTTCGTAAATCTATGGTCAGACCGTACATTTTCGAGTTTGGAACGTGTGTCTCGCCCAGAGGGTCCCATATAAGGCTCGTACCTATTTTTACCGGACCTCTTTTCTCATCAACCTTTGATTGAGCAACGATGTCTTCTTCAATCCGAAGTTTGGTACATACCTATTACAGACATTATTCCATGTTGTGGTAGGGAATTATCATAAGATTTCTTTAAGCCTTCTCGTGGCTTCTGAACTTATTTTATTTTGGTTACTCGCGAATTCCATGGCCGCCTAGTTGTCAGGTACTCTTGGTAGCATCATCCTTTCACGTTGGAATGTGTCTACATTCTCGGAGCAATTCTGTATCTCCTTGCTTTACTTTAAAGATATCTTTCATTCTTTTTTCTACTTTTTGAGCTCCCGAGTGTGCTTTTATAAATAAATCTGCAAGCTCCACAAAAGAGTCAATAAAATTTTCAGGTAAAGGGGAATACCATGTTAACGCTCCTTTGGTGAGTGTTTCTCCAAACATTTTGACCAACACTGATTCAATTTCCTACTTAGTTAAATTATTGCCTTTTACTCATGTGGTGAACGCAGTGACATGGTCACGTGGATCAGTCGTTCCATCATATTTTGGGATGTCATGCATTTTGAACTTCTTGGGAATGGGCAATGAAGTTGCGCTAGAGTTTCAGGGTTATTTCGAATATTTGTTGATATCCACTCCCTTAATCACAGGTGGTATGGTGGGTATTTGATCGATACGGTCATTTTGTTCTTTCACCTATTTCTGCAAAGTTAGCAATAAAGTTTGTAAATGAGAATTATTAGGCGTACCTGGTCTTCCATCACGCGACTCATTGGGAGTTCCCCCAGTTCCTGAATTAGCAAGACCTGGACGTGGAATTTCCATAGTTGCGGTATTATTTGGAGGAGGAGTTGGTGATACAGTTGACAATAGCCTCACGAAAGCTTGGAGAGAATTATTCACGTGTTCAACGATCAACTGTTTTACAGCATCTTACTCAACGATTTGTTCATCTCCATGTTGTTCATTTGTGTGAGTACCATACCTTTCAGGTGATCTTTCACGTGAAGTGCGTGGTATTCCCTGAGGTGATGGAACTGGAGCTCCTTTCACCTGCTAGTTGTTGTCATTGACAGTTGACATGATTTGGTTGTGTGAGAGAAAGATTTGAAAAGTAAGAAGATTATCAGATTCCGACAAGCAACCAATTTGTTTAACCAAAAAATAAGATTCTTAGTCAAAGCCTTTTTTTAGAAGAATTCGGGTTACTGATAATCAAGAAATTCTATACTTTCTCAATTATATAAAGGAAATAAATGTAAGAAATGCAAAAGTAATCGATTGAAAGCAAAAGAAAGTAATTGTATTCCAATAATATTCACAACGTGTCCTTACAAGTGAAATCCTATTCCCTTATTGTAACGACCTGGTCTGTCATTACGTGAAACCTGCATTATAAATGTTGTTATTGACTCATTATAGATTGGTTATTCTATTCTTAATGTGTTAGAGTTGATAGGCTTGAAATCGGAATGGTTAAATAAGAACTCAGGCACTTAGTCCTTAAAAATAGCCTTAAAATGGGAAAAGTCAACTAAGAGTTGACTTATTGGTAAACGACCTCGGAAGGCGGATTTTATGGCTCAGATATCTTCGTTAGGTGATTTGGGACTTAGGAGTGTGTTCAGAATAATTTTGTGATGTCCGGTGTAGAATTAGGCTTGAATTGGCGAAAGTTAGTTTTTGGCGATTTCCGGTCGGCAGTGGAAAATAGGCTATCGGGGTCGGAATGGAATTCCGACAGTTGGAACAGGTTCGTAATGTCATTTTGGATATGTCTGCAAAATTTCAGGTCAATCGGAGTTGTTTTGGATAGTTTCGGCATCGTTGGTGGATTTTAGAAATTTCAAAGTTCTTAGGCTTGAATCCGATGTGATTTTGGTGTTTTGATGTTAGTTTTGGTGTTCCGAGGGTGAAACTAAGTTTGAATGATCATATGTGATGTGTTGGTATATTTGGTTGGGGTCCCGAGGGGCTCGGGATTGATTTCGGATGGTTAACGGACTCGTTTTAGCCTTGAAAACACTGCTGGTTTTCTGGTGTCAGTGCAACAGATTTTTACTCTCTGCGATCGCATAAAGGGAGTCGTGAGAGCATTTTGAGAGGGGTCAGTACTTACTCTCTGCGATTGCATAAGTATGCCCGCGATCGCAGAGAACGAGCAGGTTAGGCAGTGCGGTCGCGTGAGGTTTCTTGCGATCGCGTAGAGCGTTTGGGGCGCGTGGGGTCGAGAGGTCAGGAGTGTTGTGCGATCGCGTGCCTAAGGCTGTGATCGTGAAAGTCAAAACCCCTCACACTGTGCGATCGCAGGGCCAAGGTTGCGATCGCGGAGAACAAAAGCCTGGGCAGTGTTTAAATATTTCCTCCGCGACCTAAACCCCTTTTTACACCATTGTTGTACGGAAAAGAGCT
>ML254968.1:3440-20535 GCA_005239495.1 Nicotiana undulata
CTCAATTAATCATCCCTCAATGGCCCAAAAATCAGAATTCACATTTTCATCAAACCCCTCTTTCTTCCCCCAACAATTTCTTATGAATCTCAATGAATTAGGAGGGGAAATTCTCAAAGACGGAAGAATGCGGAGGGTCAAGAATTCACTTACCTGATTTCCTAGGCCAAAATACCCGTTCTGGAGCTCTTGGGGTCATCAACAATGGAGGAAATGTGATTTTGGGAAAGAAAATCACGACTTGGGCCTTTTATTTGGACTGCCCAGCAGTTTGCGCACCTGCAACTTTTGGATCGCAGGTGCGGACTCGCACCTGCAGAAATTGGGTCGCGCCTGCGTAAAATGGCCTGGGCACTGGGGGAATTTTTCGCACCTGCGGACATTTGTCCGCGCCTGCGGAGCCGCGCCTGCGGAGAATAGGTCTCTTCTGCGATAGCCTGGGCCCCTGGGGAAGGTCGCGCCTGCGGGCCTTTGTCTGCTCCTGCGGAGCTGCCTGCAGAGAGAAGGCCGCTCCTGCGTAAGGAGCCGCACCTGCGAAGGGAATTCCGCTGGTGCGAACCTCGCGCCTGCGGCTCATGGAACGCAGGTGCGGTCACACCAGTAAATTCCCACCAGCAGTTCAATTGCTGGTTTTTGACCCCGGTCGGGGTTCGGGAGACCCCTGGGCCCACCCGAGCCTTGACAAATTATACCAAAAAATCCCAAATCACATGAAGGACTTGCTCGAGCTCCCAGAACACTAAAAACATCGTTCAAACCAAGAATCACTCTCCAAAACCCCTTAGATCAAACTTAGGATTTCAAGAAAAATCAAATGGCTCATCAATACGCCGAACGGGTCTACACTGCTCGGAATGACCCCAAATTTTGCGGACAAGTCATAAATGACTATACGGAACTATTGCCAGTTCCGGAATTCCATTCGGACCATGATATCACGAGGTCCAATTCCAGGCTGAATTCCAAATCACATGAAATCCTGAATTCCAATTCAGGTGCCGAAATACTCCCGGGTCATCAGAAACCCGAGGCGAACACACTCCCAAGTCCGAAATCATCATCCGGAGCTGCTGGAGCTGTTAGAACTTGATTCCGAGGTCGTTTTCTCAAAATGCTGCTCGGAACCAAAATCAGCCAAATAGGCTAGCCTTCAGGAACCAAGTGTTCCTGAACTGGCCAAATCACTTCCGAATCTCGAACTACCGGCCCACACAAGTCATAAGGCATGAGTATCTATGGGAAGAGTCATTCACGGGAACGGAGTCCCAACACACAAAACGACCGGCTGGGTCGTTACAGTCGCATACTTGTTTCCATCAACTAGACGAGTGTTGGATTCATGAATTTTGGGGAATTGAGTAGATGCAAACTCATAAAGGTTGGGAATACGGCTCTGAGAAGTAGATACATAAGTCGCTGGTGGAACCACAGTAGCACAACTCATGTAGTTAACATAAGCTCGGGAAGTATCTGCCATTCTCGCTGAATCAGGGAAGGTCCGTTGCTTAAAATACAGAAGAAAGTTCTCCCTGAAATGGTTCCAATCATAGAATTGGTTGTTGCAAAATAACCAAGTGAACCACGCGAGGGAATCACCTTCTAAGTAGAAGGAAGGAAGAGGCAACCAATCCTTCTTGGAGAAGCCAAGGTATGTGAAGTATAACTCTGCTCGAAAAATCCAGCTCTCCGGGTTGTCGTCGCCACTGAATCTAGGTAGAAACATCGTTGTTGTTGGAGTCCGATGGATGAAAACACCAATGTAACATATAATACAACCAAAATGTATATTGATAAGAACTAACACTCTATTACAATTACTAGTAGCCTAACTAACACTCAAATTGCAGGTTAATGAAGGAATTACATAAATATAGATAGTTGTAGGCGAAGACGCACAATTAGAAGAAGGGAGATGAGAAGCTTAGACTCCGAGAAAGGGGTTGAGGGGAAAATAAATTTTTCATCACAATACACATAATATTTCTTACTAACCGCTAGTCCCTTTTAACCATTTGCTAAATGGGCCTGGATCCCAAATAAAACTCTCCAACATTTTATTCAGCCCAATAACCCCAATTGACATAGCCTCATTAACCACTTCTAGCCCATAGGCCCTTATGGAGTAAGCTTGGTTCACAATAGATTTTGGAGGCGATTTTCACCATATGGATTGGGGTAAGTGTTCTCTACTCATTTTTTATTATATTTCATGAATCCGTCTACGTTTTTGGGATTTGATTGATGATTTCAAAGTGAAATTGAGGGAGTAAGGGCTTGAGCTTTGGAGAGTTTTAAGTGAGGATTTGAGGGATCAAATGGAGTCCGATTTTGACAAATTTTATATGGTTAGACTCAGAGAAGACGAGGATGATTATTCTTCCATTGTTGACTGTTTTTAAGACGTGGTCCCGGGGCCCGGGGTTTGGCCGATTTTAGATTTTTGGCATATTTATGTAGTTATTATTGTGGAATTCGATTCTTTAGACTCTGTTGATAGTAGTATCTGATTTTGGTTAGATTATGAGCTTTTGGAGACCGAGTCCAGAGACAAAGGCATCCCGGAGTAGGATTTTACGCTGTTGAGATAAGTAACAGTTTTAACTCTGGCTTTGAGGGTATAAACCCGAAGAATTTTATATCATGTGACTGTTTGGAAGTGATACCCACGCTAGGTGATAGGTGTGTGGGCGTATACCCCGAGGGATTCAGACTTGGTCCGTCCCGTGAGGCCTCATGGCCATCATTTGTGTTTACGTAGTTACTTGTTGTTGAACTTGTCTGCCTTCATGTTAGAGATCATGCTTAGGCTTTATTCATGCTCACATTATTTGTATTAGATCATAGAAATTATTGTACATGTTTACCTCAGTCTCTATTATTTGATAATATGTTGTGATACTTGATGTGGGTTGTGTCCCCTATTTGTTGATGATGGTGAGGCTAGTGAGGTACATGATTGAGTGAGGCCGAGGGCCTGGTTGTGAGGATATTAATACCATAGCGCGTGAGCTGTCCGCGTAGCACGTGAGCTGACTGTGCGGGTCCAAGTATTGATACCTTAGCACGTGAGTTGTCCGCGTAGCACGTGAGCTAACCGTGCGGATCCAGGTATTGATATTATGGCATATGGGCTGTCCATGCTTAGCGCTTGGGCTTTGGGAGCACCTCCAGAGGCTGTACACACCCCCAGTGAGCGTAGAGTGTTGAGTGTATTGAGTGTTGAGTGCGAGTGCTTAGTGATGGAGTGACATTGCTGTGAGGTCTCATTTACTTTTGCTATTGCGGCATTTATCTGTTAAATTTCTTTGTGGCATTTACTGAGTTATGGAATTTACCTGTTTACTCCTGTTATTCTTAAATTGTGAAAAATAAATAATTGGACTGTTTTGCTTAGCTTGTCATTACTACTCAGTTCCTTAGTTATTTCTGTTACTATTGAGTCGGTTGTACTCATACTACACTCTGTACTTTTTGTGCAAATCCAGGTGAGTTAGAGCGCGATGATCGTTGATTTCAGGTCGGCTATCTGTGCAGATTGCAAGGTAGCTACCAGCGTCCGCAGGACCTTGTTACTCCTTTTATCATTTATTCCTTTGGATAGTATTTATAGTTAGACAGTTATAGATCTTAGTTCATATATTTAGACGCTCGTGACTTAGTGACACCCCGATGTTTGGGGATCGTTTCCGTATTTTATATCATTTATAATCATATTTAGTTGTTTATGATAAATTTAAATGTTGGAAATGTTTTATTAATTTTAAAAAAATCAATTAGTGATAATATTTTAGGGAAATAGGCTTGCATTATAACACGATAAGCGCCATCACGACCATGGTTAGATTTTGGGTCGTGACACTAGTGCACACCATAAATAACATGAGGGTAAAAGAAACTCCCTGGTAGAGCATTAGCAACTCATGGGGTACTCATACTTCTCCCAGGCATTGGTCTTTTACGCGTGCACACCACACTTAGTTCCAACGATCTTGCTTTCGTTTTCTTTTTTTCCAAATGCTTTGATTCTCATGCTCCTAAAAAATTAATAAATAATACTGCAAAAATAACACAAAAAATAATAATTAAAAAAAAACTAAACATAAAAAAAAGCAGTAAATTTGGATTGCATCCCAACAAGCGCCCGATTTAACGTCGCGGCACGACGCGAATCACTTTTTGCCTCCACCTCGAGCTTATGAATTGAACCCCAAGTTTTGCTTCGTTCTTATGATTATGCTCTTGGGGCGTTACAAATTCTTGCGAGCCAAAAATTAAATAAATTCTCATTCGCTTTTTTGCTCTCGACCGATGAGTGTCACCTTGCATAGACGGCTTTGAATATTTCAAAATATAAGGCTCATCTACCTCTTCCCTTGACTATTTTTTATGATCATAAGGATCAATTTTCATTTCATCATCAGAACACAAGGTAGAGAAATGTTTGGAATGAGGCCCAACGCGCTCAAATACATGAACTTCAATATTTTCGACACCAATCACACTAGAGTAAACTAAATATGTACCCTCGATATCCATTGTTTACTCTTGTATCTCTTCTACAACATCGACATCCTCTAATTCTAGTTTGATAGATTGTTGGTGTTCTACTATGGACCCTTCTATTGGCACCTCAATTTTATGTCTCTAACGCATACTGCTCCTGGCTACTATTCGTAATATTATCTTGTTGATCATGTAAAGCCTCAACCAATTGCTTCACTTGTGCCTCCAAGTTGAGAATAGTTGCCTCTTACCTTTGGATAGTATCTCATTGTTTCTGGTTAGTATCACCTAGACTTTGTATTTCAGTTGTTTCTCATTACTCCGTTCCATGAGGTACTTTAACATATCTTTGATCTCCTTCAGGTCAACTTTCTCGTGTTCTTTGTTCCTGTTAACCTCACAAGAATAAGTAGAACTATCATAATAAGGGTTTGAGAGAGGATAAGAAATATATGCACAACCATGAAAGTGACCACCTTGACCACCACACACATTCCACATATAAGATTGAGTTGGTGCACATAACTCGCTTTCGGGATTAATAATTTTGCCATTGGTGGTTTCCTCCACAATATGCATAAGGAGGATCAAAAGTAGAATTACCCACATCAAAACTCTCATAATTTCATGATGCCATGTTTCTCAAATTAACAAATAAAACTAAAATAAAAATTCAAATACAAAAAATAATTAAAAATAAAAGTTCAAACTTGAAATCTAGCAATATGTACACCTAAAACTACACCGTTAGTCCCTGGAAACGGCGCCAAAATTTGATCACGCCCAACTCTACTCCTAAAAAAGATAAGCGGTCGCTGCAAATATAATCAGGTACAAAAGTCTGGAGTCAAATCCCACGGAGAACTAAGGTTTCGCTATAACTGTTCAATATCACTAAGAAAGCTAGCTCGAATAATTTCTAAGTTTTAATTATTAAGATTTCTATGCCTAACTAATTAACTAATAAATTAAAATAGTAAATTAATAACTAAAGATATTAAGGGTTGGGGACTAAATTAAGGAGGTCTAGAGTTATGATTTCCATAATTGTCGGAATCCTTCCCGCTATGTCCCTAACTATTCTCTACCGATCGTGAGTACTTTGGGTGTCGTAGCTCTCTCTCTCGAGAAACTACCACAATTTACTAGACCTATTCTCTCGAACTACGTTAGCTGGCACTAATTCACTGCTCACTACGTCCCACCAAGGTTTCGTTATCTCTAATCCCGCTTTTAAATCCTCCGTATTGATCTCTCACATACGATAGGAGTGATGGTGTTCAACAAATACCCCAATATGTACTCTCTCTCGAGCAATATAAACACTAAATAGGCACAATCAATTGATGGTCATTCAATCAACAACAATAAACACGTAGTTGAACAAGTAGAGAAATCCAACTGCTCAATTATATAAAAATGTCACAAGAATTTATCCTACAAAAGGTTCCATCAAAACCCTAGATAACAAATTAGCTATTCATAATAGTATGCAAAATTACAATACTAGAATACATAACCGATAAGGAAAATAGGAAGAAGGAAGTGAAGAACGCGTAGATGAATTCTCCGCCTTGCTCCTAGCGTGTTCTTGCCTCCTTGGGTCGAATCTCCTCTCCAAAACGTATCCATCCCTTCAAAAGTGAGTTTAAGGACTATTTATATGTGATAGGGTTTGTATTGGGCGAAATGACATAATCCCACTCCGGAATAGCCTTTTTAGGTTAGCTAGTTCACTCTCTCGTGCGCACGCGAGAGTGAATGAGGGAAGTTCTTCTCTTTTCCTTTTCCTTCTAGGTTTCTCTTGCACTTCCATGCCTTTTTGCCATAATCCGCTATTTTTTTTTCTCAAGCTTTTTCTCAGCTAGCTCGTTCACTCTTTTGTGTGCACGCGAGAGTGAACAAGCAAAGTCTTTCTTTTGTCTTTTGGTCCCGAATCAACTTCTTTCGCTCACATTTCGTCCAACTTGCTCCTACACATAAGAATGCACGTAATAAGCATAATTCACTACAAAAACTCATGTAACCTACCGTAACCACACAAGTTATGATATCAAAGTACACCGAAAAATTTGCAGTTTTGGCCGTTTATCAACTCTCCATCTCAATTGTTGAAGGCAAGGAGTTCACCAAGTGAGCTAGCCTTCAACCTGAAACACAAGTGTAAAAGAATCCCATTTCAACTTCTTTTTCCTATTTTTTTTGTTTAACGAATTTGACTTATTAATGCCTTATTAGAGTTAAGGAATAGGCCTATTTTTAAATTTGGATTAGACATCCATGGAAAAGAATGAAGTTAGAAAAGAAAAGAAAATAAAAGGTCGTCTTTCTTGATATTTAAAAACCCTAGTCCCCCCAGTTCAAGAGTTGACACAAATTTATACTATATAAGCGCGAAGGCCCTTAGTTAAATGTCGTTTGTCTTTTTTATCCTTAAGAAATAAATTTCACATTGGACAAAATTGTAATTTAGCTATTATCCTAATATATAGGACTTTAAATTTTATTAATTTTTTTATATTAAATCTTTCCTTAATTGAATTATGTAAGAAGTCATAATATTAAGTACTTTAAAGTATATATTATTTGGGAAAATAGAAGTAATATTACGTTTTTTTTCCTTGTATATCTGACAGCAATTTCAATGAAAATAAATTTCACATTCATTCTTCTTATATTGGGGAACTTATAATTCTAATAAGATATACTACTAAAAGTAAGAGATTTGGTACCTAACTAAATATATATTTTAATTATTAAATATTACTTTTAAATATTACCCAAATTGACGAAGAGAATAATATATTGTTTGAAGGAAAAAGTATCGAAAATAATTTGTATCTTCTATCATTTGCATGTGCCTATATTAATAAATATATATATTTTTAAAAAATAAATAAATATTATTAAATGATGTGTTTGAGTTATTGATTAAAATTTTGAAATTCTTAAAAATAACAAATGTTAATCTCATTAAGCTAACACTATCAATACTTTAGAAATATCTCTTATTTATCACTACAGGAAAATAGGTCTTTAGTGATGGGAAATGCAGTCGTTAAAAGTCTAAATTCGGTCGTTATCAGTCAACTACGATGGGATAAAACCCAGTCGTCGTCGGTCGTTAGTGCCTCCGTCGTTAAAGGTAAACGACCGGATTTTGATCTCGTCGTAAAAACTCTTTTAACGATGGCATGGAATCCAGTCGTTACACCAAGATTAGCGAGGAGATTTTTCCATCGTTATATGTCGTCCCAGTCGTTAAGAACTTCAATAACAGTAACTAATTTTCAGTCATTGTTAGTGTTTGGCGACCAGAATTCCATTCGTTAATTGTATGTACTTTCAACGACAAACGTTTTTAAAAACTAAAATTTCCCTTCGCTAATGTGAAGTTTAAGTAATAAATATATATATTACACTCATTCGAAATCATACAAAGAAATGAACTCAATATTGACATAAAACATATTTTTTAATTATAGAGAACTAATCAAAGTAGCAATAGTATTACATCCACTTTGCACGATCCTTGTATTCAATTCCTTAAAGAAAACAAAAAATTAAAGAGAAAGTAAAATAGTAGTTTGTACAGATGACGACTACAACTCCTAATAAAACAAAATAGATTTTCCTTGTTCTTCAACAATTCTAGTTGCTTCAACTTGCTCGGAACTATCTTTATGGAAGATTCTTCAAACTTCATGCCCATTATCTGTTAAAAACGGTTCATATTAGTTGATTAAGAAAACAAGATTTAAGATTGGTAAGTTGCAACCACACAGTAAAATATAAAATCATGAAGCAAAGAGCATCTCAAATTGGGTGAACCTCAAACAGAAGTACTTCACTTACCATGGGTAGAATGATATCAAATACATACAAGTACATGCAATAAGAGTTGTTCGCTTTCTATTTTTCTGGTTGATGAGAACCAGTATTCAGGTTTTTGTCAATAATTTTCTAGTGCATGTTTGACACTGCAGCTATTTCAAAACCTACTGCCTTTCTTCAATGAACTCATCTACAGTTCATTTGACCAGATATTTATTAAAGCATATCTAAATCTTATTTTGCTTCTACTGATCTATGGATTTCAATGTCAGATTGATATTCAAAATGCTGTTATGGAAGGGAATCAGGACGTCGTCGTATTCAAACTTCTAACGTTGAAAAGAATACGGCGGGAGTTGTTGCTCGAGTCCTGTGTGTGGAATTGCCGTCTTCATTCATTGCTATCATCTGATTGTACAGTAGCATTAAGATCTTGGAGGTTCCAGGTTCTAATCCTACCTATAATACTGGCTGGAATCCACCTGGCTATAACATTGATGGGTAGAAATACCTTATTAACATGTGCTTGAGGGCAAAACAGGATGTCTAGTCACTTAGTCGAGGCGTGCGCAAGCTAGCCCAAACACTACCAATATAATTTAATGACGCTTCAGTCACTACTACCATGCATTTAACAATCTTTAACTTCCAAGGAGGACCCTTCCTTTTTTAAATAACAATTGACTTCTAAGGAGGACCATCAATCTGATACCTGCTACTACTCACCACGGTAGATACAACTTCCCAGGACCTTTAAGTATATTATGATACACCACACGAAACTCAATAACTAGGAAAAGAATATCTTTTGTTTTAAAGAAAAATAAGGAATTACATAACAACGTGGTCACTAATTATACAATTAAATCGCATACAAAGAGTATAGATATAATGTAATGCTGAATTTGCTGAAAGACTGGAACAAAGCCAGAGTATGATGCTTCAACTATCTACTGCATGAAATCTGATAGAACACACAAAGCTTAATATCCAGGAATAGAAACTTTAGGGCATTGCATGGATTACACCATTGACCTAATCCTCGAGGACAATGACAATTAAGAAAACAAGATTCCCCTTAGAGCATTGTCAAGAGAACTTTCTCAAAACTTTTCCTTCTGGAAATGCATGTTTTGGAGTAAACCATAAATAACAAATGCCTTTTCAAATTCTTGTCACAAGCCGAAATATTCTTCAAAACATACCCATTTAAGTGAGCAACCACAAATGAAAAAAAACAAAGGAAACAGAAAAAGAGAACAACAAAACAGTCCCTAGATGATGATCAGAGACAGAGAGAACATATGCCTAGTTCTGCAAGTAATAACTCGTAAATCTCATCTGAACGGATGCACCAGGAATCACAACCTTACACTAAAAGCCAACAAGACAAGATTTACTAGTTTAGCAGAATTACCTTGCTTATTAGCCCATCGTCAATTACCGAACTACTAATACTCTTGAACAGCTCAAACAATGCTTCTACTTCACCCTAAATCCGTTGACCAGAAGGGGACTCATCCCTGCCTTGGTCGAGAGGAGATCATGGTGGGAGTTTATACTAATGTTGTGTATTGTTTTGCAGGGAACTTTACTGTATCTATACCTTACCATCTTATACAAATTCATTGGGTGGTATTAGCTTTTGAGGCTCATTCCCATGAAAGAGTATGGATGGTAGGCACAAGTATGGAATCATGGAACAAATTAGATTACTCAAGAAACTGGTCGAACAATAGTGAAGGATGTATTCTGTCCAGATTGGTATATGGCAGATTATACAAGTATAGGCATCAAGAATTGGAATTAATGTGCCACAACAAAGTCCACATTTGGTGCAACAATAATGATGTAACAATACAAAGAGGGAGGTCAAAGGAATTCAGTAGCAAGCAAGACAGCATCACAGCTGTGCACATTCTTTTGACACTGGATCAACAAGGTTGAATCCTAAGGGAGGAGATCTTTTCCACCATAATCAACATTCAGATCCAGGTGTTTATATTATTTGCTAAACTCTATGGAGATTCCTCATATCTAAAGATGCTTCCAATTGCTTTATAACTATATATTTTGTTTTCCACGCTCATGTTTTTATATATTCATTAATTATTAACTACACCATGTAATCCTTTATTAATTACACGCTAATTTGTCTCTTTTACCTAAAATACAATTTGGCCAGAGATAATAAGAAACTTGTCAAGGAAAGAAGCCTTTTACTCCTCATGCTACAGTATAGTGACAACACAAGAATAGTCTTCACGAAACTTCCGTTTCTTTGGATGCATCAAATATTATATCATCTCTAAGAAGATGCCTTTTCTATACTACCTAGAGGATATTAAAGAATCGGACAAGCCAACTAATTAGCTTATGGATTAGTTTCAATCACACAAACCCCAAGTGATCCTTATTGCCTTTATAACCCTGTCATTGCAGCAAGTCTATGACAAGGATACATTCTCTCGCAATGATAAGTTGGGCGATGCAGAACTTGATATTGTACCATTTATAAATGCAGTAAGAACAAAGCGTGTTAAGAACATCCCAATGGAACCATAATGGCCAAATTTATTCCAAGCAGGTAGAATTGCTATTCTAAAGAAAGTTGTATTGTTTATGAAAAATGGCAAGGTTGCTCAGTTAGAAAGCGTACGAACCTGTTAAATATTAATTTCAGCTTGTAATTTGTTGACTTGAAGATGGTGATGATGAAAGTTGATCACCCAGTAAGCTTATAATACGTTCATACTTAGAATCTATGTCGTCCATACGCATCTCTAGTGATTCTTTTGCTTTTTTAGTTGCATTCAGCTCGGTCTGTAGTGATTCTTTTTCTTTTTGAGTTGCATTCAGCTCAGCCAGTATTGCAGCCAGGAGCTACCGCCTTTAAACTCCTTAGTGGTTATACCGCCCCCTAATCCAACCACGTGACTCTTGTTTTGAGGTCCGAAGCATCTTTCTACTACCTCGATATTCGTAAGAGATGGCTCAGATTGTACCATTTCTTGTATCTCAGCCTATAAAATACAAGAAATATTAAAATAACAAAATACATCAAAATAAAACGAAGGATGTAAAATGAAGTTCATCAATAAGCATACATATTTTTTACTAGCTTCAGGTTCTACAAGCGTGTCATTTTTCTTGTGAGTCTCAAAGAAAATAGTCGCCATGTTCGGTGGATTGCCGTCCTTGCCTCCCTTCACATTTAAATAAACAAGTCAAACAAAGACGAGTTTTTTTTATGGAATTGCACGGTGCACTTACCAGTTCGTAGATAATTTCTCTAATCGGCTTGCTACCCGTACGATGAGGCATTCTCAACTTAGACCTATTGATCGAGTTTCTAATACTTGTTTCCTATATTAAGAACAAACCATTGAAGTCATGAACTGTTACTTACAATAATAAGATGTTAAAAGTAGTTATGAAGTCTTACCTTAAATTTTTCACTTAAAACATGTTCCTTGACCAACCATTTTCAATCACTCTCGTCTACCTCATCCGGGATATCTTTTAGTGCTTCATGCAATGGCTTAAACTTCGCATACCTGTGCAATGTTCCTCTCCAGTTGGTCCATAACTGTCTCATATGATTTAACACGTGATCTCTTTGATGATTCATGTCATCACTGTCAAATTTGTCCTAAATATTTTGCAAAATCATTAATCAAGAAAGTAAAAAATTTCATGTAAAATAAAAAAATTGATGTAGTCCACATTATGGCATATTTAAAGTTTAGAACACGTAAGTTAAGATCTATAAGTTTCATCAACGAACCTAACCTATGTAATAGTTACATTTAGAGAGGAAAAAAATTGTGTATGCATAGAGACAAGAAACAAAAAAAGCAAATAGAACTATTGACAACACTAGTGGTAAACAAAAACTGGAATTTTTGGCAGAAACTGGAATAAATTCGCCAGCAATTCGGCGCTTTATAGATGTTTAGAAAGAAAAGGGAAAAGAAGAAGAAGAAGAAGAAGAAAGATCAAAAGTGCAGAACTTACCGTAACAGCTCGCCACATGTGTTCCAGCTTATCTTCTCCGATGTCCTTCCATGAATGTACTTGCATCAGACACATATTACGATCACGAACAAATATACCCAAGTGTCTCGAAAATGAGGATTGATGCTTTCCAACAACCCGATTGTTGTAAAAGTTAACTCTAAACTTTTCTCCGGGTTTGAGTCCTGCTACATCTTTATTCTTGTTCTTTCCTCTCACCTTTTTTGTCTTTTCAGGTTCACATAAATCTGTAAATTTTTAACATAAAATAAATTCTAGTCTTATAACAAAAAAAAAATATTAAACTTGATACCTTTCATCATTTCATCTTCTTGAGCGAGGAAAACATCATCTTCCATCATATCGAAACTAGGAGGAAGCTTATTCTGCTCAGAAGCTGCTGAGTTGTGATTTTTACTTTCGTCAACCATATGTCTCTTTCCAAGGCTTCCTTTTGCCGAGCCCGAAGATCTTAAGTTTTGCCCACATCCCCTTGCTAAAGCACTAGGTTGACTGTAAGTTTCTCGTACATTCTTCAAAATAGCTCCAACTTCTGCAAATTTTTATTTGAGTAAAGCATAAAATAACTTCTAGTCTTATAACAAACGAAAAATAAATAATTAAAACTTGATACCTTGCATCATTTCAGCTTCTTGAGTGAAGGGAATGTCGTCTTCCAATGTATTAAAACCAGGAGGCATAAGATTATTACCACTATGTGCTAGCTTATTATGCTTAGAAGCCCCTGAGTTGTAATTTTTAATCCCGGCAATCAGATTTTTTTTGCCAATATTTATTTTTGCAGAGCCCAAAGATTGAAAGCTTTGTCCTCGTCCCCTTGCTAAAGCCGCAGGTTGAATGTGTGCATGATGTACATTCTTCAAAGATGCTTCTGTTTCTGCAAATTTTGATTTATGTGAAACATAAAACCGATACCAGTCAAATAAGAAACAAAACAAAACAAAAAATTATAACTTAAGAGACCTTGTGTCGCTTCGGGGTCTTGAGAGAGGGCAGCATCCTCTTCCATCGAAGCAAAACCAGGGGGCACAAGATTATTAGTATGTGCAAGCTTATTCTGCTCGAAAGTTGTTGAGTTGTGATTTTTACTTTCTCCAATCAGAGTTCTCTTTCCAATACTTATTTTTACAAAGCCCAAAGATCCAAATTTGTGCCCTCTTCCCCTTGCTAAAGCACCAGGTTGAATATATGCATGATGTGCATTCTTTGAAGCTGCTCCCATTTCAGACTTCTGAAATTTTGATGGATTCATGTCAACCTAAAATAAGATAAAAGTATGGAGTAACTGTTAGCTGAGAAAGATAAAAATCATTAAGACGAGTAATCAAATTATTTTTCCACACAAAAAATTTCGTGCTAATATTACTGATAAAAGAATTAACTTGTGTTAGAATCAGAAAACATAGACAAAATACAACAAGGCGAAACTTGTAAAACCACATAGAGACCAAGCATATGGCAGTTGATTATATGATTTCCAAATAGTGGCTTCAAATGAAACATGTAAGGCCAGCTTGCACAATACAACAATCTACAAAAGTTAAAAATTCATCTGTACAAAAGCTATCCCATAGAACCTCGGATGGTATACCCAATTAGAGAATTTGACATTCAATGTGCACAAACTATTTAAGGTTTACTGTCGTGTGGGCATGAATTTATGCCAAAACAAAGTCAACACAGTGTTCCAGAAAATGAATAGTTATGAAAAATCAAAGGCAACAACTTTACAGCATGTGTGCTGGATACCAGGGGGCATTTCTCCAGATAGTTACTTGAAAGACTATTAAAAACAAGATTTTATCTTTACCGGCCTACTTATAAATTAGAAGAAAACTTTAACTTACCCAAAAACATATCACCATATTATATTTCAACAGCCCTTAACCTGGTGAAACCACAATCACAAGTCACAACAATGTTTTAAAGAGGAAAAATGATGCACATCTCATCCAGAGTACACCAATAAGAAGCTGACAGCAAATTATCAACATAAGTTACAAACACTAAGAATATTTGTCAGACCATATGCCTGCAATTATTCAAACTTCTAAACGTTCTAGGCTGCCAAGCAAAGACTAGGTGGCAGGATTAACAAATACTGTTTTTAAGTGTAATCAAATGTATCGACAGAGACATGTTGTATACATTAACAAACTGACAAGTTCCTTCAAGCAAGCTAGATGTAGAAGGGCTGAATAAAAAGTTTCATGACAGGTTGGAGTTTCGACCTTATCTTCTTTCAGTTTCTGACGAATTTTCTCCCTAGCTCGTTGTTCTTCCGCTTTTTAGGCCTTGCGCAATGCTATTATACTATAATACATCAAAGTGAAAATTTTCAATTATATGAGCAGACATCACTGGGAGTAAAAACAGAAAGAGTGCCAAAGTTCAATGCTTACCGTTTTCTTTCATTTTCTTCTTCCATCTGTTTTGCTTCCAGGAGTTCCTTACCAATTCTAATTTTTTCCTGAAGCAGAAGACAAAACAATTTTATTGACCTATTTAACCAGACTGATTATAAGTCAAGAGAGAAAATGCAGGTAACTAAGAATGGAAATACTCAACCATATCATGTGAGATTAATTGTCAGTCATTCTCACAAGGAAGAAGGAAGAGAACATAATAAGTTGTGTTTCTTGTACCAGATGATGGAAAAGACTCCTCAGCTACGCAACGTGTTTTAATACTAGGGGTGAAAGTAAATGTCAAATAGTTAGAAATCAGCATATCATCTGACAACTTTCTCATTGTGGCTTCTGAGGCGCAAACCTATGCAGCACTCAGTCCAACCATTCAATCTTTTTTCTTTATGCATGATAAAATGCTGACATAGTGTAATAAGTCAATTTGTCGTATCTTTGTTCCTCGACTTGGATTTGACCCAATCACAGTTGTCGACATTGCCGACACTCTCAGCTGATTATTGCACTGGCTTCCTTATTTTTTCCAAGAATTTTGCGAACTCCTAATAGCTTCAAATTTTTAGAAACATCTTCAGAACGTAATTCAACAATAATATTCAATTGACCTCCACTCATGCAAATTAACGTCGAAATCTAAATCAAGAGTTACCTTTTCTCTCTCTGTCTTTCCCTTTGTCTCACTTCCTCTTCTTTCTTTTTACGAGCACGCTCCCTAGAAGTCATAGAAGTCATTGAAAGATTAGAAAATTATGAGCGTGCATGATGTAAGCTAAAAGAAGTATTATCAAAAACTACTCTGATTCATAACGAACAAAACAAGTGAAATAATATTAACAACATACATGATAAAGGTCAAAAACTTTCATCAGTTCTCTTCCTTTTCATTTGTGTAGAATTATCAAAATTCGCCAAATCGTCATCCTTTTCTTACAAAATGTCAAAAGTATCACGAGGTAGAACTTTTCTTGCAACATGCCAGCCTTTATTTGAAGTATCGTCGACATAAAATACTTGTAATGCTTGGTTTGCTAATACAAATGGCTCATTAGTTTTCAATAATCGTTGACGGTTAACACTCACAAAGCCATATTCATCCATTTTAACTCCCTTTTCTTGGTCATACACATCAAACCACATACATCTAAACAAGATCACGCTTTTTCCTCCAATAAATTGCAATTCAAGAATCTCAGTTAGTTCTCCATAATAATCAATATTTCTATTCTCCTCATCTGTCTCGCCAACTACAACCACCCCATAGTTTTGAGTTCTCAAACCCCTGTCATATTCTTCCACATGAAACCTATATCCATTAGTAATGTAACCTTTAAGACGTCTCACATATGGCAGAGGACCACGTGACAAAGTGAGCAAATCTTCCATTTTCTTACTGTTATCACATTTGTACAATTCTACAACCTATCAAAATATAATTTAATTAGCAAATACTATGTAACGACCCAGCCGGTCGTTTTGCGTATTAAGATCCCGTTTCCTTAAATGAAACCTTCTATAGCGTCTATTCGTTCTTTATGACTCGCGGGAGCGGGTGGTTCGGGATTTGGGGATGATTTGGATGATTTAGGAACACTTGGTCCCTTAAGGCTGGCCTATTTGGCCAAGTTTGACTTCGGTCAACATTTTGAGCAAACTACCTCGAAATCGAGTCCTGACAACTCCAGTAGCTCCGTATGGTGATTTCGTACTTGGGTGTATGTTCGGCTCGGGTTTCTGATGACCCGGAAGTGTTTCGGCGCCCGAAATGGAAATCGGGATTTCCTTAAGTTTAGAATTTGGCCTGGAACAGGACTTATGCTATCGGGGTCCGAATGGAATTCTGGGACCGGTAATAGTTCTGTATAGTCATTTACGACTTGTCTGTAAAATTTGGGGTCATTCCGAATGTATAGACCCGTTCGGCGCAATGCCATGAATTCTAGAATTCCAAAGTTCTTAAGTTTGAACAATTTGGTTACGGGGTAGAATTTTGAGTTCCGTTGTTGTTTTTCATATTCCGGAAGTTCGAGCGAGTCCGTATCATGATTACAGACTTGCCGGGGCTTTTGGACGGGGTCCCGGGGGGCTCGAGGGTGTTTTAGACCCCCGGGAGCTAAGTTAGAAAAACCAGAAAATCCCTGTCTGGTTTCCTTCTCTGCGATCACAGAGGGATGATTGCGATCGCAGAGAGGGATTTCTTCTGGGCTAAATTTATGCTCTGCGATCGCATAAGTCTCCCCCCCCCCCCCCCCCCCCTTCCGCCGCCACCCCCCCCCCTCCCGCACCAAAAACCTTAC
>ML254970.1:4329-34964 GCA_005239495.1 Nicotiana undulata
TATTCTGAACACACTCCTAAGTCCCAAATCACCTAACGAAGCTATACAAGCCATAAAATCCGCATTCCGAGGTCGTTTACCAATAAGTCAACTCTTAGTTGACTTTTTCTCATTTTAAGGCTATTTTTAAGGACTAAGTGCCTTAGTTCTCATTTAACCATTCCGATTTCAAGCCTATCAACTCTAACACATTAATAATAGAATAACCAATCTCTAATAAGTCAATAACAACAATTAAAAATGCAGGTTTCGCGTAACGACAGACCGGGTCGTTACAATCCACTTAATTACTCATTTTTATTCCTTTGAAATCATAATTTCCATTAATTAAATTAAATAGTATGAATAGATTTGAAGGGCCAATGATAATAATTTTCACAAACTACAACAATGAACAACCTGTAAGCACCCCCAAAACCCGATGTCATAAGTGCATGAGCATCAACTAGGAAATATGATAACATAAAACACCTGTCTAGAATACAAATTAGACAGAAAAAATATAAATAACTCTGATGGATACTTTGTGTGATGCGGACTCGTAACATGGGATTCAACTCACCTAAGTCTCCGCAATAGCTGTGCCTCTGCGCCCACAAGACCATTAGACATATATGTACCTGCACAAAATGTGCAGTAAGTGTAGCATGAGTATGTAAATCAACGTGTACCCAGTAACCTCGAAGATGTAGTGATGAGGGGACGGTTTCGACACTTACTAAGGGCTAACAATGAAGTATTGATATTATAATTAAGCATGGATTATATAAATATAGCTGAAAACTCAATAACAAGAAATAAATAAATAATTCTTTCCCTAATAAGTAAATCTAAAATTTATTTCCATTACTTAATAAATTTTATCTCTCAAGCCAATGAAATAATATCAATTATAAATGGACTCCAAGAATTATTACGCACGAATTATGCTGAGGTCGTAAGGCCGGATCTAACATACAAATATATAAAATGTGCACTGCCGAGGGTCGAACGGCACGAACCATAGATGCATTTACCTGCTACCCAGATGTTCGGCCCACTCCATAAGCAAAGAAAAATACATTAGAACAACCGATTCAAGATTTATTAAGAGGCTAATATCCAAAAAAATTCCAATTCTCAGTAACGGTCAAGTGACTCATCCAAAACTCAAGTAAATGAAGTTTAACCTTTTACAATTCCTTTATCAAGTTCCAATTTGAGTTAAGAAATTAAATTAACTAGTAGGGTGCAAATCTTTCAAGTATAATATGATTTGGGTCCTAAACTACCCAGTTATACGCATAATTAGTAGCTACGTACGGACTATCATCACCTCGTGCGTACGTAGCCTCCACAAATAAAAGCACATATTAAATCAATTCACCTATGGGGTTAATTCCCTCTTACAAGGTTAGAAAAGAGACTTACCTCATCTTAAAGCCCACTTTCCAGTCACAGTTTCGCTTTAAAGCCCCAACTTGGAGTCGTTCAATCCGGATCTATTCAAACAAAGTTCCAATGCTTGAAATTTAACAATTTATAAAAACTCCCAACTCCGCTCGAAAAGTTTGCAGTGGGGCCCACGTCTCGCAACCCGGCGAAACTCACAAAATCCGACAACACATTCCGAGACTAGTCCAACCATACAAAAATTATAAAATTCCGATCGGATTGCCTTTCAAATCTTCATTTTACATGTTTGGAAGACTTTATGAAAATATGACTTTCCTTCCACTAATCCATGGATTCATGATGAGATTAAATACGGAATCATGAAATATAATCAATATAGAATAAGGAACACTTAGTCCAATGTTTTCCCTTGAAATTCTCTCAAAAATCGCTCTTTCCCGAGCTCCAAATCGTTAAAAATGGAAAACTGGACGAAGTCCCATTTTCAGAATTTAAATATGCTGCCCAATCATTTAACCTATGCGATTGTGGCCAAACTCTCGCGATCGCGAAGCAAAAATCTTTTCCAACATCTTTTTTACTCTATGTGATCGTAGCTATTCCCATGCGATCGCGAAGAACAAATTTTTTCCAACAACCTTCTCCAACTATTCCGGACTACCTCTAATAAAATGGTCATAACTTTTTGTACAAATCTCCGAATAACAAATGGTTTAACTTTGTGAAAACTAGATACCAAGATCTACAACTTTAGTATTTTAGTCATCTACAAATTCCTTATCGAGATATAAGCTGCCAAAATCAGCCCTGTGTAACAAAAACTTTTTCTGCACGATTTCAAAACATCTTCCCGGACAGCATGTAGTGTACCAACCATAACTTTTTGTGCATATCTCCAAATGCCAAATGATTTTCTTTCCTGACAATTAGACACAAAATGCTACAACTTTTGTTTTTAGATAATCTCCAAATTCCCTATGGATTGCGAGATATAAGCTTTTAAAGTCGGGTCAGTGCAGTAGAAAATTTCCTCTATGCGATCGCGAAAGGTCTTCCGCGATCGCGAATTACTAGCCAATTTCTCCAATTTTACTCACCGCGATTGCGTACAACTCCCGTGATCGCATAGCACACTGCTATAACCAAAAACCAGTAGCTAAAAATGGCCTAGAAATGGTCTGAAACTACCCCGAAACTCACCCGAGCTCATCGGGACCCCGTCCGAACATACCAACAAGTTTCAAAACATAACACGGACTTAGTCAAGACCTCAAATCACATCAAACACTTCTAAAAACACAAATCACACCCTCAATTCAAGCCTAATAAAACTAAGAAATTCCAACTTCTACATTCGATGCCGAAACCTATCAAATCAATTCTGATTGACCTCAAATTTTGCAGACAAGTCATAATTGACACTACGGACCTACTCCCACTTCAAAAATCGGAATCCGACCCCGATATCAAAACTCTTGGCAAAACTTCCAAGAACCTTCAACTTCCAGATTTCTCCAAACGGCACCGAACTAACCTACTGACCTCCAAATCCACATACGGGTGCGTTTATAAGACTAGAATCACCATACTGAGCTATTCTCACTCTCGGAATCCCAAACGGACATCGATAAAATTAAAATACACTTCAACCCAAACTTATGAAATTCTTCCAAAATGCTAACTCTCCATAATAAGCACTAAAATGCTCCCGGGTCACCCAAAACACGATCCGGACATACGCCCAAGTCAGAAATCATCATACGATCCTATTGGAGCTTTCAAACCGATGGGCCGTGACGGGCACCTGGTACCTTACTCAACCGAGTACCAACGTAACGTATCTTTCTTATTACATCATCATATACACGTGACATACGGGCCTAATAGGCCAACATGATCATTTATAAACTCAAAACATAGGCCAACAAGCCCGTACAATCTTTCGCGTACACGACATATGTCTACAAGCCTCTAAGAGTACATAAACGCCATACAGGTTGGGACAAGGACCCGCCATACTAATCAGTACGTGTCCTAATCTTACTGACCACATAAGCAACTCCGGAGCAAATGGAGCGCACCAACACCTTCCGCTGAGCTGATAGCCTACTTGGAGGACTCTCGAGCTGTCTACCAGGACCTGCAGGCATGAAACGCAGTGTCCCAAGGCAAAAAGGACCTCAGTACGAAATAATGTACCGAGTATGTAAGGCAATATACTGAAAGTTGAACTAAACTGATAATATAACAATTGAAAGCAACGGGAAGTCAAGGATAATCTGAAGAGATGCATACCTGCTGATACTGACTCAACTCTCTCAATATAGTAAGTAAATAAATGTCCAGCCCTATAACGCTCGGTATATAAATATATATATATAACTGCTTTGTCGTAGTAGGCCCGCTCATAGGCGCTCGGCCATACTAGGCTCTGTATCTCGACCAACTGGGCTCGCTCATAGGCGCTCGGCCATACTAGGCTCTGTATCTCGACCAACTGGGCTCGCTCATAGGCGCTCGGCCAAAGTAGGCTAGGTATATATATAACTGCTCTGCCGTAGTAGGCTCGCTCATAGGCGATCGGCCATACTAGGCTTTGTATCTCGACCAACTAGGCTCGCTCATAGGCGCTTGGCCACAGTAGGCTCGGTATATATATAACTGCTCTGCTATAGTAGGCTCGTTCATAGGCGCTCGACCATACTAGGCTCTGTATCTAGATCAACTGGGCTCGCTCATAGGCGCTCGGCCACAGTAGGTTCGGTATATAACTTATCATCTAATCAGAGGTTGCCCAATAGAGGCCTGCCCATCGATTATAGCTCGATGGTAATGAAAATACTTTAATACTGTATATATAAACTCTCTGCTCTCTTAACTGGGAGATGGAAATACTTAATTGAATATGAAGTCTCGATAAGGAGAATATTATCACTATTGATTGAGTAGTTTTTCATTTTCCTTTAGTCTGTTTGTGCAAAGTAAAAGATGACACAATATAGAGAGAACCAATTAATGGAACGTGAATACATTGGAAATTTTATGTATTTTGAATAAATTAACTCTAAAAGTTCTGTTTAAATTTGTTATAGGACTCATGTATGAGAAAAATATGACACTTTGCTATATTGGTATAAGCTAACCTTTGAGAATTTATGCTCATATGATATCCATGGAACAGCATCCTATGACATTGGTATATGCTATCCTTTGAGAAATTTTGCTCATATGATATCCATGGAACATATACACTATTATCGGAAACATATTTACAAAACTAGGAAAATATACGTAAATTTCGAGATATGAATTTTTCTTTATGCCTCGTTATCAAACTTGTGCAATTACGAGATCGTGCCAAAATGAAAGAAGGGATTTGTCTTATCATACCTTGAGTAGGGAAAAATTCCGTATGACGTTCTTGAAAAAGGTTGCATCGTACTCCTTTAGAACCGCAAAATTTTACGTTGTTAACAATTCTCGTTGGATTTCCTTTAGTTGCAATAACACGTTTTTGTTGAAAATTATAAGGATGGGTAACGAAAGACCTTGTACCAGAATTCTAAACGGATATAGGATTTTGAGTTAGCTTTTGCTTTAGAAGTGCTTTTGAATTTGAAAGAAAAGTATACAATTTCTATTAAGAGACTTATGCCTTATGACTTCAGAGGCTAAGTAGACTTGTCCTTTTACACATTAAAGTCTTGATTCCTAGATAGCCACCTAGGCTAGTATGTCCCTTAGTCACTTCTTTATCGTGTGGCTAGCTTCCACATTTTAGGGTGGAAATTATAAATATTTATCCACTTATTAGTTAATTAGGTAATGTCTCATTACCCGATAATTAACCAATTACCCGCATAATAAACAATTGTCCCAAATTACTTAAAATTTTATTTATTTTTAATATATTTATACATCATACTACCGTGATCATATGGTGCCTTGCATGGTATTAGTCCATAATTATCGGGTATTATCGCTCGACCTGTATTTTATCCTAAGTCGGCCACCTTCAACAAAACTCGTTTTCTTTAACTCGTGCACCCTTTATCCTTCATGACACTTACTTATCGCTTGTTATAAATAGCATAAATACGTTAACCTCAAGATAATCTCATTCCCGAGTCCACGTCGATTAACTGAAGACAAAACTTTAACGTTCGAAAATGCGAGATCTAACACATACGAAAATGCGGGATGTAACAGTTTACTCAAAAGTCAAACCTTAGTCAACTCTTCCAACTTAAAGCTTCCGAAATGAAAATTTTCTTTCCAAATTAACTTCGAACTTCCCAAAATTCAATTTCGACCACACCTACAAGTCAAAATACCTGAAGTGAAGCTACCCAAGGCCTCAAACCGCCGCACTAGAGTTCAAAATGACCGGTCGGGTCATTACATTCTCTCCCACTTAAACATACGTTTGTCCTCGAACATTCTAAGAACTGCTCCGGAGTTGTCCAAAACCATTGTTTAACACCTCGTTCACCTATCTGAGCTACCACAACCCAGTTGAGCACATTAGCTCAAGCTAGTCTGAAGATCCTCCCTTTTATTTAGTCAAATAAGACTTATAGCCAAATTCCAACATCCGAAATCCTCTACCAGGACTGCTTTCAGCATACAAACATCGTATTAGTCACTACACCGTGCACCAAAACATTATTGTATACCCTTACTAAATTCACACCATGCACCGCATAATCCACATGACCATACTAACATCCCCTGACAATAATGGCCGCAATTCCACGAATTTGATGCACATAACACACCTCATGACGCATTGTAAGTCCTATTCCAACTCTCGCAATTCTTCCACGATAGAAGAGATATGGGGAAATTCATAACCACATGTCGAATCAACAAATCATTGAGTCTATCCTCCTGACAAGAACCATTACCCCATTTGAACTACATAATGATATTTGCTCTTTCGTATGCCTTATATAAATCCGATCGCACTGATCCCATGTTCAATAATCTCATTTCACCCAGTTCAAGCTACTCCAGCAATAAGCCGCCGCAAACACTATCCAAGATTTCAGATGACGATATCAATGCGGCCACAAGCTACAACTGGAATATGACAAATAAGGAAAAACGAACTCTGGAAAAGAACTATCCAGCCCGTGTAACAAATAAAACTTCCATAAAATACTATGAGCCTTTCTCATAGATAAGAAACAGGAAACACAAAATAAATATTAGGGACCGTGCTTAACATCTCACTTTTGCGGCGTGCAACCCGATCCAACGTGACACTGTTGCGGCGTGCAACTCGATCCAAACATAACAATGTTGTGGCATGAAACCCGATCCATACCACATACCCATGGAAGTGTTCCACCTGATCCAAACAATATACATGTGGCGGCGTGCCACCTGACCCCGCACAAAACAATCAAAACTGAACATATATCAAGTTGTAACACTTGTACTCACAAAATGTCAGAATATGAACCACAAGCACGCCAAGTGCATAATACAAGTCCTGGGAACACAGATAGCACCATATCAAAAATTCCATTCCCGGTTAAACTTCCAAGAACCTTAAACTTTCAACTTTCGCCAAACGACCCCGAAATGACCTGCAAACCTCCAAATCCACATTTGGACGTGCTCCTAAGACCAGAAAGTTGCCAACTTTTTTTTTACTCTATGTGATCGCAACCACTCCCATGCGATCGCGAAGAACAAATTTTTCCAACAACCTTCTCCAACTCTTCTAGACTGCCTCTAATATAATGGTCATAACTTTTTGTACAAATCTCCGAATAACAAATGGTTTAACTTTGTGAAAACTAGATACCAAGACCTACAACTTTAGTGTTTAGTCATCTACAAATTCCTTATAAATTTCGAGATATAAGCTGCCAAAATCATCCATGTGTAACACAAATAATTTCTTCACGATTTCAAAACATCTTCCCAGACAGCATGTAGTGTACCAACCATAAATTTTTGTGCATAACTCCAAATGCCAAATGATTTTCTTTTCTGACAATTAGACACAAAATGCTACAACTTTTGTTTTTAGATAATCTCCAAATTCCTTATGGATTGCGAGATATAAGCTTTTAAAGTCGGGTCAGTGCAGTAGAAAATTTCCTCTACGCGATCACGAAAGGTCTTCCGCGATCGCGAATCACTGGCCAATTTCTCAAATTTTACTCATCGCGATTGCGGCCAACTCCCCGTGATCGCATAGCACACTGCTATAGCCAAAAACCAGTAGCTAAAAATGGCCTAGAAATGGCCCGAAAACTACCCTGAAACCCTCGGGACCCCGTCCGAACATACCAACAAGTTTCAAAACATAACACGGACTTAGTCGAGACCTCAAATCACATCAAACACTTCTAAAAACACGAATCACACCCTCAATTCAAGCCTAATAAAACTATGAAATTCCAACTTCTACATTCGATACCGAAACCTATCAAATCAATTCTAATTGACCTCAAATTTTGCAGACAAGTCATAATTGACACTACGGACCTACTCCCACTTCAAAAATCGGAATCCGATCCCGATATCAAAACTCCTGGCAAAACTTCCAAAAACCTTCAACTTCCAGCTTTCGCCAAACAGCACCGAACTAACCTACTGACCTCCAAATCCACATCAGGGTGCGTTTATAAGACTAGAATCATCATACTGAGCTATTCCCACTCTCGGAATCCACAACAGACATCGATAAAATTAAAATACACTTTAACCCAAACTTATGAAATTCTTCCAAAATGCTAGCTTTCCATAATAAGCACTAAAATGCTCCCGGGTCACCCAAAACACGATCCGGACATACGCCCTAGTCTGAAATCATCATACGGAGCTATTAACACTCTCAGAATCCCAAACGGACGTCGATAACATTAAAATACACTTCAATCCAAACTTATGAAATTCTTTCAAAAATGCTATCTTTACATAATAAGCACTAAATACTCCCGGGTCACCCAAAACCTGATCCAGACATACGCCCAAGTCTGAATCATCATAAAAATCTATTATAACTTTCACATTCCAATTCCGAGGTCGTTTACGCAAAAGTCAAATCTTAGTCAACACATCCAACTAAAAGCTTTCGAAATGAGAATTATCATTCCACATCAACTTCGAACTTCCCGAAATTCAATTCTTACCACACGTACAAGTAATAATACATGAAGTGAGGTTACCCAAGGCCTCAAACCGCCGTATGACGCGCTAGAACTCAAAACGACTGATCGGGTCGTTAAAGTAGTTGTAACGATACGAGTGCTCGTTTTGCTTTCAAGATCCCCTTTCCCCTAAATAAGACTCACCGTATGTGCTTTTACTATTTTATGACACCCGGGGATGGTTAATTCGTGTTTGAAAAGGTTCAGGTTGAAATCGGAACACTTAGTTCCTTAATAGTGGCTTAAAATGGTTAAGTTTGACTTGAGTCAATATTTTGAGTAAACGACCTCAGACCAGGATTTGATGATTCCAAAATTTCAACTTAGGCATTTTTTCGTATCGGGTTCCCGATGACTCGGGAGAGTTTCGCTGAATGATGTTGAAAGTTGGCACATTGAAGGTTTTCAAGTTCATTAAATTTGGTTTGAAGTAATATTTGGTGTTATCGATGTCCTTTTGGGATTTTGAGCCCGAGAATAGTTACATATAGTGATTTAGACTTGTACGCAAAAATTGGTTTCATTCCGAGAAGTTTAGGTGTGTTTCGGCGCATTTGGGGTAAGTTGGAACAACTTGAAGTCCATAAGTTGATTTGATTTTGTTTGGGGTTTGATTCTTAGTTTTGATGATATTTTACACATTCCGAGGGTTTGATCGAGTCCTTTTTATGTTTATGAACTTGTTGGTATGTTTGGGCGAGGCTTCGGGGACCTTGAGTGCTATTCGGACGATGCGTGGAACTTGTTTGGACTTGGAGCCATGGCTGAAACAGCAGCAGTTTTTGGTGCATTCGCACTTGCGATGAGTTAGCCGCATGTGCAAGCCAGTAACCGCAGGTGCGGATGGGAGTTGACTGGGCAGTGTCCGCAGAAGCGGACTCGATTCTACGATGAGGGGATCACAGGCGCGAAGGGGGGCCCAGTGTGGGCAAGGTCGCAGGTGCGTGAGGCGAGCCGCAGAAGCAAGCTCGCACGTGCAGTGTCCTTCTGCAGGTGCACCCAGTGCTGGGTTGTGTGTGTTCCACACAAGCGTACCTTCGCCAGCAGAAGTGGCATCGCGGGTGCGACCCAAGGCTCGCAGAAGTAGAATCGCTGGAGGCAGTGAGGGATTTTAGTATCGGGACTTAGGCTATTGGTTTATCTGTTTCACTTCTTGGACGATTTTAGAGCTCTTTGAAGAGGAGGTTTCACCTAGCATGTTGAGGTAAGTAATTTCTATACAAGATGAGTTTACTACATGTATTTTGGATAGATTCTTAACACATAAATTGTAGAAAATGTGGGTTTAGTTGAAAAACCTAGGTTTTGATTAAAAAAAGGATTTAACCACGAAAATAATTATGAAATTGAGTAAAAATTATATATTTGAGTTCGTGAGGTTATGGGTAATATTTATCATCAAATATTTCCGAAATCCAAGCACGTGTGCCCGGAGGTGAATTTTAGGGATCTTCTAATTTGGGTTGGTTAATTTCTCAAATGGATAAATTATGAACTTGTGAGTGTGTATTGATTAATTTATATAATATTTGGCTAGTTTCGGATCGATTGAAATCAAGTCGAGGCTTTAGAGCGGATTTGTGGACCAGAAGTGAGCTTGAGAGTGAGGTAGGTCTCTTACCCAACCTTGGTGTACCTTTGTTGTGTATTACTTGTGTGGGGAGATACGTACGCACGAGGTGACGAGAGTCCATGCTTAACTATATTTCATGATATGTCCAGGTAGTCTTAGATCCACATCATGCTTTAATTGTACTGTTGTGTTTTTTATGCATATTAATTGTCTTGAATAGAGCTGAGACTAGTGACTTCAAAGTTGCAAATTTTCAATTTAAATTTCTTATTTTGGGAAGACTTGAGGAATACAAAATAACTCTGAGAAATCCATGTCCTATCGCATCGCAAGTACTTTCACGAGCGAGGTAAACTTCTCTACTCTCATGGGAGCAGATTGTTCGCCTCGACAATATAATAGATGCATATATGGTTCGTGACGTTCGACCCTCGGCAGTGCACACAGTATTTTGGATCGGGTCGTACGACCTCAACATAAATCGTGTCTGATAATACTCGAAGCTCGAATACACTTGATATTATTTTTATGACTTTTAATGGCCTGAAATTGTTGAAGTTAGCATGTGTCAATTGGAGACTTTAAAATTGACTATCAATGAAAGGACCATTTATTCATTGCTGGTTATTGTGTTATTTTATTATTCATGTATTCCATGTCTATGTAGAATTTCTTTATTTATATTATTGGCTCATAGTAAGTGTCGATGTCGACCCCTCGTCACTACTTTTTCGAGGTTAGACTAGATACTTACTGGGTACATATTGTTTATGTACACACGCAACACTTCTGCACTAATCGTGCAGGATCTGAGGCAGGTGCATCTGGCAATCATCCAGGCGCGCACCCCCGTTACCCCCATGCATTGTGATGAGCTGCTTTTTGATTTCGTTCTGCAACACTCACAATCTCTCCCTTGTATTTACTTTTGTCTATCTCATTTCAGACAGTAGCATAGGTTTTTTGTATATTCTACTAGTTGCTCATACAAATGTGACACCAGGTCTTGAAAATATGCTAGTAGACACTTTATGGTTTGAGTATTTATTTCATCATATCTGCTCTTTCATTAATTTACACTTTACCTTATTAAAAAAAATTTCACCTCTCACTTATTTAATAAATACATGACTAGTTCCGCGTTGGCTTTCCTAGCAGCGACGTTGGACGTCATCACGGCCTATAGGGGAATTGGGTCGTGATAGTAGCTACATACAAATTTTGTAAAACATTTACATCTTTAATGACATCCCAAGTACTAGATGTTAACAAACGGTTAGCATCAATACAATGAGAATTAACAACTTCAGTTATAGGAATTCTATATTGATAACAGCATCTTAAGAATAAATAAGTATAATTCCACCTAGTAACTATTTCTTCAAGAATGAGTCTTGGTTTTAGCCCATAATGTACATATTTATCCTTAAATGCATTTAATCTAGCACTTCTATTATTTTCATGAATTATACCAACAGCTCTTCCAACTAAAGTAATCCCATTTCTAAATAGCTTAAGGTCATTCTTAACAATTTAATTATAAATATGACATGCACGCCTCACATGAAATATTTTAGAAAGTGGTGGGTGTAGATGCGATTTCATAGTGAAATAGTAGCACTATTGTTAGAAGCATTATCAAATGACATACATAAAAAATTTTCTTCAAAATTGAAAAATATATAAACTTCATGTATAATGTTACTTATAATTGCACCAATATGGCTTTGATCTTCATCATATTTAAAAGCAATAATACGTTTTTTCAAACATAAATTATCATTTATCCAATGACATGTAACAATCAAATAATCATTTCTATTAACAGCATGACCAATATCAGAAGTAAGTGAAACTGTACACGGAAGACTAACGAACAAATAACAGATATATGTCTGATATTATCCAAAAAGCCTAAAGATATCAGATCTACAAGTACGTCTAGAATACCTTTAAATAAAAGGTTAAAAAGTATTTGAATATAAGTAACAAGATATGGTGAAGCAGCAAAGCTAAAAGGTAAATAACCTAAAATAATAATTTTAGCTAATTCTTCCCTATCTTTCAATATATCGTATTTACCCATTAAACCGTCAGTAACCGGGTTAAGTTTTTGTTGGCCAAATTCTTCATCATTACCCCATGCAATAGGATAGTTATCTACCATGTGCCTACGAAGTTGACCCATTCCCCCTTGCTTGCCTCCGGTCACATGTTTATAAACTTAATTATAAATAGTATATCTTACATAATGTGATGACCCAAAAGGTCATCCTAAGTTTATTTAGCTAAATCTATATTTCAAGGCCCCGTAAGCCTCCATTAATCTCATCTTGGTATGCGTACATAGCCCGGGCGTGTAGTCGGGAAGCTTTGATGTGAAAACTAGATGAAAAGTTGATTTTTATAATAATTAATTGATTAAAGTTGACTTTGGTCAACATTTTTGGTAAACGGACCCGGACCTAATATTTGACGATCCTGAAGGGTCTGTAGGAAAATATGGGACTTGGGCGTATGCCCGAAATCGAATTTCAAGGTCCCAAGCACGAGAAATGAATTTGTAAAGAAAATTATTTTCTGAAAATAATTAAAGATTTTGAAAATGAATATTCATGTGAAAACCGTGTTACTGAGACTGTATTGTGGTTCCGGAGCCCGGAAGAGGTTTAATAGATGTTATGTGACTTATCTGTGAAATTTGGTGTAAAAAGTACTTGAAATGACGTGATTCGGATTAAAATTTGAATAATTAAGCCTTATGAAATTTTAAGAAAATTCTATGAGTTGTGAGGTTTAATTCATTGATTTTGATGATATTTTGGTGATTTAAATGCTTGAATAAGTCTGTAGGATGATTTGGGAGTCGTGTGTGTCATTGGGTTTGAGGTTCCGAGGGCTCGAGATAGTTTTGAGTAGGTTTCAGGGTGCATTAGACTTAAAATCACTGAGCGTTGCAGGTACAGCCGCAGGTCTTTGAACCTGGGAGCACGGGCGCGATCGCTTTTCCGCGGACCGCGGTGCTCCCTTCGCGGCCGCGGTCGTCTTATCGCGGACCGCAGTGAGAATCCTCAGAGGACTGTAGAGACCTTCGCAGCCGCGGTCGATTTTTTACGAACCACGGTGGTCGATCTTCAGAGAGGCAACACGAGGCCTTCGCGGCCGCGGTCAGTTTTTCGCGGACTACGGTGGGGGCCTTCGAAGGGATACCTATATATAATGAATTTTTCAACTATTTTTCACTTTTCAAAAACCCTAAAACACCAGAGGCGATTTTCAAAAGACCCTTTCTTCTCCAAGACTATTGTAAGTGATTTCTAACTACTTTTCTTCATTCCTTAACATCCTATTACAAGATTTTATCATAGAATCAAAGATTTTCATGGGAAAATTGGGAATTTTGGGGAAAACATGAAAACACATGGAAATTTGGGAATTTAGACCTCAACTGGGGTTGGATTCCAAAACTAATCATACACCCGGGCTCGGGGGTGAATGGGTAATCGGGTTTTGATCCGAGCCTCGTGTTTGGACCAAGCGGGCCCGGGGTCGAATTTTGGTATTTTTTGAAGAATGCTAGGAATTGTATAATTAGGCTATGGGACTGTATTAATGAGTCATTATTGATGTTAATAAGTTAATTATGTCTAGATATTGTCGTTTCGGAGTAGAAGTCAAAAGGAAAGATGGTATTAGAAGCTTGAATTGCTATTCTTGGACCCGAGGTAAGTGTCTTGCCTAACTTGGTGAGGGAATAGGTATTGTATGCTATGTGCTAAGTTTTTATCATGTTCAATGCATAGGTGAAGTGACGATTACCTATGCATTGTGTGTCAAGCATGCTCGTGAGTCTATTTTCTGATAGAAACCTTGTCGCTACTTCCATGATCCTTTATGTTATGAAATCGCCACTACTTGGAAGTTGTTTGTGGTTGGAAAACTTGGTTGATGAACTCATGATGTATTGGTTCGGTTGAGAACCCATTTTTTAAGGATATATATATTGAAGAGATTGGTTATAGCTGATACCCTTGCCAGGAAATTGTTGTGATATTGATTGATTATTTCCGCTTGCCGGGTGATTTAAATTATATTTCCACTATGTTGCATTCCTTACCATTGATATTTGTCATTGTTATGGTAAGGAAGAGTGTAAAGCACGAAGGGTGATGTCGTGCCATGATATACATTGATCACACCATACATTGCATAGTGAGAAAGAGTGTAAAGCATGAAGGGTGATGTCTGGCCATGACTTACATTGATTATAAGCACGAAGGTTAATGACGTGCCATGATTTACATTGCCTTACATTGTACATTGCATTGTGAGGAAGAGAGTAAAAGCACGAAGGGTGATGGCGTGCCATGACTTACATTGATTATAAGCACGAAGGTTAATGACGTGCCATGATTTACATTGCCTTACATTGTACATTGCATTGTGAGGAAGAGAGTAAAAGCACGAAGGGTGATGGCGTGCCATGACTTACATTGATTATAAGCACGAAGGTTAATGACGTGCCATGATTTACATTGCCTTACATTGTACATTGCATTGTGAGGAAGAGAGTAAAAGCACGAAGGGTGATGTCGTGCCATTGTTTACATTGCTCACATTTATACTTGTTATGTTAGTATTCTTGTTAACTTGCTATGTTGCTATCCCCTATGTGCTTAGTCAATTGCCTTATCGCTCACTTGCTACCCCATTAACTTCTCCCGCATTCCCCTACTTGTCAGTCTATTTCTTGCCTTGTCTTCCCATGATTATATGTTGTAGAATAGGACAGGTGAACGTTGTTGTCAAGTCTAGCCTCGTCACTACTTCGACCAAGGTTAGGCTCGGCACTTACTCAGTATATGGGGTCGGTTGTACTGATACTACACTGCACTTCTTAATGTTGTGCAGATCCCGCATCCGGACCCAGTGGACAACGTTGAGGGAGTCTCCTTCAGTCCACCACAGAAGCTTCAAGGTATACCCACTGGCGCTCGTGGGCCTTGGCGTCTCTTCTAACCGTAGAACTCATATTGTCTTGTCTTATTTTCTAGTTCCAAAGACAATTATGTATTTTCTTTCGGACTTTGTATTTAGTGTTCAATAGGCAGTCCGTGAGGTTGTGACTCCTGGTTTTGGGGAATTATGCGACGTTTGTATTTACTATCTCACGTAGTTTTTGAATCATTTATCATTTTCGCTGTTTAAGACTATAAAGTGTTTTCGTTTAATACTGTTAAATTGGTGTTACTATGATTGTATTAGTTGTGCACGTTGTCTTGTATATCGAGTTCAACATTAGACGCAGTCACGACTCGAAGGTGGGATTTTGGGTCGTGACAAGTTGGTATTAGAGCTCTAGGTTGCTTAGGTCTCACAATTCACTGACAACTTGGTAGAGTCTGAGGGATCGGTACAGAGACGTCTGTATTTATCCCCTAGAGGCTGCAAAGTTAGGAATAACTTCACATCTTTCATTCCCTGTCGTGCCATTTGAGTTCTAAATACTAATCGAGTCTCTATCTTACTCTCTCGCAGATGGCGAGAACGCGTGCTTCCTCATCAACCGGTCAACAGCCCGATCCCCCTATTGCAGCTCCTACGAGGGGCCGAGGCCGAGGCCGTGCTAGAGGCTGAGGCAGAGCTAGACAACAGCTGTAGTAGAGGACCCACAGGTAGACTATGCCGGTGAGGTTCCTGCTCGGACGGTTTCGTCGGACCAGCTCAGGTCCTGGAGGGGTTCATTGCTACCCTAGTGCTTCAGGACGCTCTAGACCGCTTGGTGGGACTGATAGAGAGTGTGGCTTAGGCTGGTCTTCTTCCTACTGCACCAGCTGGTTCTCAGGCTGGGGGAGGGACCCAGACTCCTGTTATTCGTACACCAGAGCAGGTTGCCACTCAATTTCAGACTCCGGCACCTCAGCTAGCCGGAGTAGCACAGCCAGGTATTGCAGCACCTGTAGCTGAGGGAGCAGCTATGTCAGCGGATGATTTATGGAGACTAGACAGATTCACCAAGTTATTCACTGCTACCTTTACTGGTGCACCGTCAGAGGATCCACAGATTACTTGGACAGTTGTCATGAGATTCTTTGGAACATGGGCATAGTGGAGTCCAATGGAGTTGACTTCACTACTTTTTGACTATTTGGCACAGCCAAGACTTGGTGGAGGGACTACTGCTTAGCCGGACCAGCTGCGTCTGCACCCTTGACTTGGGCTCAGTTCACAAAGGTATTTTTGGGGAAGTTCCTTCCCATTACTCAGAGAGAGGATCTTAGGAGGCAGTTTGAGCGCCTCCAGCAGGGATCTATGTTTGTTACTCAGTACGAGACCAGGTTCATCGCTCTAGCCAGGCATGTATTGATGATACTCCCCACCAATCGGGAGAGGGTTCCGAGGTTCATTGAGGGATTATCATACGACTCCAGATGGCCAGGGAGTCGAGTAATGATATTTCATTCCAGGATGCGGCTGATGTTTGTCACAGGGAGGTGGTCAGGGGGATGTTAAGAGGCCCCGTCACTTTGGTAGATTCAGTGGAGCCTCATCTGGAGGCATGGATTCTCTCGGCAGAGGTCATCATCCCCGACCTTTCTAGTCAGCACTTCAGGTTTCTCATCGTGCACCGTCAGCTACAGTTAGTGCACCACCAGCACCTATCATCGCACAGCCGCTTCAGAGTTACCAGGGTGGTTATCAGGATCGTCCGGGGCAGTTCCAGAGTCCCCAGTCATACCAGCAGGGGCTATATCATTCTTGTGGTGTTTCGGGGCACATTGCGAGGTATTGCCCCCAGGTTTCTGGTAGCTCTGAGTATCAGGGTTCTCGCGCCATGGTCCTCGCTGTAGGTGCACCCCCACCCCATCCGCCAGCTCGTGGTGGTGGTCTTGGTGCCAGAGGTGGAGGTCAGACTCATAGAGGTGGAGCACAGGCCACGAGGGGCAGGGGTCAGGTCGCAGCAGGTCGACCCAGAGATGTTCAGATTGGAGGGGCTCCGCCCCGTTGTTATGCTATTCCTGCCAGGCCCAAGGCTGAGGCCTCCGATGTAGTCATTACAAGTATGGTTGCAGTTTGCAGCAGAGATGCTTCGGTTTTGTTTGATCCGGGGTCTACAATTCTCCTATGTGTCTTCATATTTTGCTCCTTATTTGATTATGCCCCGTGATTCGCTGAGTACCCCTTTATTTGTATCTACACTGGTGGGTGATTCTATTGTGGTAGATCGAGTCTATCATTCTTGCTTAGTTGTTATTGGTGGTTTGGAGACTCGGGTAGATTTACTGCTTCTTGATATGGTAGACTTTGATGTTATATTGGGTATGGACTGGCTATCTCCCCATCATGCTATTCTGGACTGTCATGCCAACACAGTGACCTTAGCCTTGCCTGGAGTACCTCGTTTAGAGTGGAGAGGGACAACTAGTCATTCTTCTGATAGAGTTATTTCTTATATGAAGGCTCGACGCATGGTCGAGAAGGGTTGTTTGGCCTATCTGGCCTATGTTCGTGATTCTAGTGCCGAGGTTCCTTCCCTGGAGTCTGTTCCCGTAGTTCGTGTTTCCAGAGGTATTCCCTGCTGACCTGCCGGGTATGCCACCCGACAAAGATATTGACTTCTGTATTGAGGTAGCTGAGGGCGCTCAGCCTATTTCTATTCCGTCGTATCGTATGGCTTAGCCAGAGTTGAAGGAATTAAAGGAACAATTATAGGATTTGTTGGATAAGGGCTTCATCAGGCCTAGTGTGTCTCCTTGGGGTGCTCCCGTGTAGTTCGTGAAGAAGAAAGATGGTTCTATGAGGATGTGCATTGATTATCGTCAGTTGAATAAGGTTACTATCAAGAACAAGTGTCCTTTGTCGAGGATTGATGATCTATTTGACCAGCTTCAGGGTGCTACGGTGTTCTCTAAGATAGACTTGAGATCTGGTTACCATCGGCTGAGGATCAGGGTGTCTGACGTTCCTAAGACAGCTTTTCGCACTCGTTATGGGCACTATGAGTTTTTGGTGATGTCTTTTGGGTTGACTAATGCCCCTGCTGCTTTTATGGAGTTGATAAATCGGGTATTCAGGCCTTATTTGGAATCATTCGTGATCGTGTTTATAGATGATATCTTGATTTATTCCCGTAGTCGAGAGGAGCATGAGCAGCATCTTCGGGTTGTTCTCCAGACTCTGAGATATCGGCAGTTGTACGCCAAGTTTTCTAAGTGCGAGTTCTGGTTGAGTTCTGTGGCATTCTTGGGCCACGTTGTGTCGGCAGAGGGCATTCGGGTGGATCCGAAGAAGGTTTCAACAGTTAGAGATTGGCGTAGGCCGACTTCAGCCACAGAGATTCAGAGCTTCTTAGGCCTAGCATGCTATTATCGCCGGTTCGTGGAGGGGTTTTCATCTATAGCAGCTCTGATGACAAAGTTGACGCAGAAAGGTGTTCAGTTCAGATGGTCCGAGGAATGTGAGGCGAGCTTTCAGAAGCTCAAGACAGCATTGACCACAGCACTAGTGTTGATATTGCCCACAGGTTCAGGTCTGTATACCGTGCATTGTGATGCGTCACGGGTTGGGCTCGGTACGGTATTGATGCAGGATGGCAAGGTCATAGCCTATGCATCTCGTCATTTGAAGTTACACGAGAAGAATTATCCAGTTCACGACTTGGAGCTTGCAGCTATTGTTCATGTCTTGAATATTTGGAGGCACTATTTGTATGGGGTACCGTGTGAGATATTCACTGATCACAAGAGTTTCCAATACTTGTTTAAGCAAAAGGAGTTGAACATGAGGCAGAGAAGGTGGTTAGAGTTGCTGAAGGATTATGATATTACTATTCTCTATCATCCGGGGAAGGCCAATGTGGTGGCCGATGCTTTGAGCCGGAAGTTAGTTAGCATGGGTAGTCTTTCCTATTTATCAGTTGGATAGGGACCTCTTGCTTTGGATGTTCAGGCGTTAGCCAACCGATTTGTGAGGTTGGTGGTTTCTGAGGGTGGCAGTGTCTTGGACCATACCGTCGCTCGTTCTTCATTGTATGATCGTATTCGTGCCAGGCAGTATGATGATTGTTGTTTATGTGCTCTTAGAGATACGGTTTGGCACGGACGTGCCAAGCAGATCATAGTTGATGCCGAGGGAGTTTTGAGGATGTAGGGTCGTATTTGTGTATCCGATGTGGATGGCATTCATGAGTTGATACTACAGGAGGCTCATAGTTCCCGGTATTCCATTCATCCAGGCGCCGCAAAGATGTACCAGGACTTGCGGCAGCATTATTGGTGGCGTAGGATGAAGAAGGATATTGTAGTTTATGTAGCTCGGTGCTTGAATTGCCAGCAGGTTAAGTATGAGCACCAGAGACCCGGTGGTTTGATGCAGCAGATTCAGCTTCCCGAGTGGAAGTGGGAGCGTATCGTGATGGATTTTGTAGTTGGGTTTCCAAGGACTCAGAGGATGGTTGATGCAGTACGGGTTGTTGTGGATAGGCTCACCAAGTCAGCATATTTCATTCCTGTGTCGGTTTCGTATTCAACGGAGAAGTTGGCAAAGATCTATATGAGGGAGATTGTCAGATTGCATGGTGTGCCCCTATCCATTATATCAGACCGAGGTACTCAATTTACCTCCCATTTCTGGAGAGTATTTCAGCGAGAGTTGGGCACACAGATTGAGTTTAGCACAGCATTTCATCCTCAGACGGACGGACAGTCCGAGCCTACTATTCAGATTTTGGAGGATATGTTGCGAGCGTGTGTCATCGACTTTGGTAGTTCATGGGATCAATTCTTGCCCTTAACGGAGTTTGCCTACAACAAATGTTATCAGTAGAGCATCCAGATGGCTCCTTATGAGGCATTGTATGGTAGGCGATGTCGGTCCCCAGTCGGATGGTTTGAGCCCGGAGAGGCTAGATTGTTGGGTTCTGAGTTAGTCCAGGAAGCCTTGGACAATGTGAAGATTATTCAGGATAGACTTCGTACAGCTCAGTCTAGGCAAAAGAGTTATGCAGATCGCAGAGTTTGAGAGATGTCTTTCATGATAAGATACCAGGTGTTTCTACGGGTGTCGCCTATAAAGGGCGTGATGAGATTCGGAAAGAAGAGCAAGTTGAGCCCTAGGTACATTGGTCCATTGAGATCGCAGTGTTTCAAGTATCTATGCTCGAAAGTACATTGTAGATCCTTCTCATGTTCTTGACTTCAGCGGTGTCCAGTTGGACAAGGATCTGACTTATGAGGAGGAGCCGGTAGCCATATTATCTAGGCAGGTTCGTCACTTGAGATCTAAGAGTTATCCTTCGGTCTGTGTTCGGTGGAGAGGTCAGCCTGCTGAGGCAGCTACTTGGGAGTCCTAGTCCGATATGAGGAGTCGTTATCCCCATCTTTTCTCAGACTCAGGTACTTTTCTATGTCCGTTCGAGGACGAATGTTTGTTTTAGAGGTGGAGATTGTGATGACCCAAAAGGTCATCCTAAGTTAATTTAGCTAAATATGTGTTCCGACGGCCCGAAAGCCTCCGTTAATATCACCTTGGTATGCGTGCATATCCCGGGCGTGTAGCCGGGAAGCTTTGATGTGAAAACTAGATGAAAAGTTGATTTTTATAATAAATAATTGATTAAAGTTGACTTTGGATAACATTTTTGGTAAACGAACCCAGACCCGATATTTGACGATCCCGAAGAGTCCGTAGGAAAATATGGAACTTGGGCGTATGCCCGGAATCGAATTCCGAGGTCCCAAGCCCGAGAAATGAATTTTTAAAGAAAATTGTTTTCTGAAAATAATTAAAGATTTTGAAAATGAATATTCATGTGAAAATCGTGTTATCGGGCCCGTACTATTATTCCGGAGCCCGGAACAGGTTTAATATATGTTATGTGACTTATCTGTGAAATTTGGTGTAAAACGGACTTGAAATGACGTGATTTGGATCAAAATTTGAATAATTAAGCCTTATGAAATTTTAAGAAAATTCTATGAATTGTGAGGTTTAATTCATTGATTTTTATGATATTTTGGTGATTTAAATGCTTGAATAAGTCCATAGGATGATTTGGGAGTCGTGTGTGTCATTGGATTTGAGGTTCCGAGGGCTCGGTATAGTTTTGAGTAGGTTTCGAGGTGCATTAGACTTAAAATCACTGAGCGTTGCAGGTATAGCCGCAGGTCTCTGAACCTAGGAGCGCGGCCGCGATCGCTTTTCCGCAGACCGCGGTGCTCCTTTCGCGGCCGCGGTCGTCTGATCGAGGACCGCGGTGAGAAACTTCAGATGACCGTAGAGACCTTCGCAGTCGTGGTCGATTTGTCGCGGACCACGGTTGTCAATCTTCAGAGAGGCAACACGAGGCCTTCGCGGCCACGGTCGGTTTTTCGCGGACCGCGGCGGGGGCCTGGGAAGGGATACCTATATATAACGAATTTTTCAGCTATTTTTCACTTTTCAAAAATCTTAAAACACTAGAGGCGATTTTCAAAAGACCCTTTTCTTCTCCAAGACTATTGTTAGTGATTTCTAACTACTTTTCTTCATTCCTTAACATCCTATTACAAGATTTCATCATAGAATCAAAGATTTTCATGGGAATTTTGGGAATTTTTGGAAAATCATGGAAATTTGGGAATTTAGACCTCAATTGGGGTCGGATTCCAAAACCAATCATACACCCAGGCTCGGGGGTGAATGGGTAATCGAGTTTTGGTCCGAGCCTCGTGTTTGGATCAAGCGGGCCCGGGGGTCAAATTTTGGTATTTTTGGAAGAATGCTAGGAATTGTATAATTAGGCTATGGGACTGTATTAATGAGTCGTTATTGATGTTAATAAGTTAATTATGTCTAGATATTGTCGTTTCGGAGTTGAATTCAAAAGGAAAGGCGGTATTAGAAGCTTGAATTGCTATTCTTGGACCTGAGGTAAGTGTCTTGCCTAACTTTAGTGAGGGAATAGGTATTGTATGCTATGTGCTAAGTGTTTATCATGTTCGATGCATAGGTGAAGTGACGAGTACCTATGCATTGTGTGTCAAGCATGCCCGTGAGTCTATTTTCTGATAGAAACCTTGTCGCTACTTCCATGATCCTTTATGTTATGAAATCGTCACTACTTGGAAGTTGTTTGTGATTGGAAAACTTGGTTGATGAACTCATGATGTATTGGTTCGGTTGAGAACCCATTTGTTAAGGATATATATATTGAAGAGATTGGTTATAGCTGAGACCCTTGCCGGACAATTGTTGTGATATTGATTGATGCTTTACCCTTGCCGGGTGATTTGAATTATATTTCCACTATGCTGCATTCCTTACCATTGATATTTATCATTGTTATGGTAAGGAAGAGTGTAAATCACGAAGGGTGATGCCGTGCCATGATATACATTGATCACACCATACATTGCATAGTGAGAAAGAGTGTAAAGCACGAAGGGTGATGTCGTGCCATGACTTACATTGATTATAAGCACGAAGGTTAATGGCGTGCCATGATTTACATTGATTATAAGCACGAAGGTTAATGTCGTGCCATGATTTACATTGCCTTACATTGTACATTGCATTGTGAGGAAGAGAGTAAAATCACAAAGGGTGACACTGTGCCATGACTTATACAAATTCACATCATATATCGCATTGTGACGAAGAGAGTAAAAGCACGAAGGGTGATGCCGTACCATTGCTTACAATGCTCACATTTATACTTGTTATGTTAGTATTCTTGTTAACTTGCTCTGTTTCTCTCCCCTATGTGCTTAGTCAATTGCCTTATTGCTCACTTGCTACCCCATTAACTGCTCCCGTATTCCCCTACCTGTCTGTCTATTTCTTGCCTTGTCTTCCCATGATTATATGTGTTAGAATAGGACAGGTGAACGTTATTGTCAAGTCTAGCCTCGTCACTACTTCGACCGAGGTTAGGCTCGGCACTTACTCAGTACATGGGGTCGGTTGTACTTATATTACACTGCACTTCTTAATGTTGTGCAGATCCTGCATCGGGACCCAGTGGACAACGTTGAGGGAGTCTCCTTCAGTCCACCACAGAGGCTTCAAGGTATACCCGCTGGCGTTCGTGGGCCTTGGCGTCTCTTCTAACCCTAGAACTCATATTGTCTTGTCTTATTTTCTAGTTCCAAAGACAATTATGTATTTTCTTTCAGACTTTGTATTTAGTGTTCAATAGGCAGTCCGTGAGGTTGTGACTCCCGGTTTTGGGGCATTATGCGACGTTTGTATTTACTATCTCACGTAGTTTTTGAATCATTTATCATTTCCGATGTTTAAGACTACAAAGTATTTTCGTTAAATACTGTGAAATTGGTGTTACTACGATGGTATTAGCTGTGCACGTTGGCTTGTCTAGCGGGTTCAACGTTAGACACAATCACGACTCGAAGGTGGGATTTTGGGTCGTGACACATAATTTTTATCTTCTTCTAGTCTTTAAAAGAATTGCCAACACTTCTTAATCATTTATTCTTATTAATAGATAGGGGAAACCTATATGTATTATCACAATCCGACACCCCTAGTATTTTGACTAGCAGTACCAGGTGTAGTTAGTGGATTTTCAAGATTATCAAGTGACTGAATATCATCTAAATTATCATCTATACCACAATCTTCTTGAAGTTTCTCATAATCTACGTTTAAATTTTCAGGTGAACTTTCAGAAATATGTGTAAAGCTACTAGAAGAACCAGTACCATGATCTTTTAGTATTTTTACTCATACTAGTACCACCCCTACTAAATTAAATTAAAAAGAATAAATTAATAATTCAATATAATAAAATAAATCTAAACAACAAAGAAGAGAAAGAGATGAAACGAGTGTACGGGGAGTCCGAATGCCGCACTAAATTTGATATCGCACTTCAATTGATATTTGATGTACCTGATAATTGTAAATTTGTAATGGCTACCGTAAATAATTGATAAAACTTGAAATAATAATTAATTGAGAACTTAAGAGTAATAAGCAATTCAATACTCAAGAGGGAGTTAATAGAGAATTAGTGTAGAAGAAGAGAGCATGTTGTGAGAAAAAATGAAGAAGGTTTGAGGCAATTTATAGATCAAAAATATAATTTATCAACTATTGGGGTTGGATTGCTATTTTATTAAGGGGGTAGGCCGAAATGGCTAAAATTGCAAAAAATTGTTGTTGCCCAATGGTCATTTTTGAATTTGACTGTTGCCAACGATAAAAAAAAAAAAAGATTACCTAACGGTGACTGGGCTGAACCCGGTAAAAATCCGTGAACAGGTTACCGGGCTAACCGTGTTTTGATGCATCGATAGCCAAATATGACCCAACCCCGCCTGTCCTAGCCAACCCGTCCCATCACTTACAGGACCAGGGCTAACCGGGGCTAAACCGGGTTGTTAGTGGGCTGGCCCGACCCATTTAACACCCTTAGATAAAACAGGCAGGACACCGTCAAATAATATTACTGCAGCAACACGCAAAATCTCATTAATGATCCGGCTTGTTGATCAACAAAAGTTCTCCGAAAACCATTCACAAAGTGCGGCTATTCGTTACAGAATTTTGGAGAACAAATTAACGAACGATTCTAAATGAATGTATCGACAGTTAATGTTGAGAAAGGGATAATATCTCTTGACTATGGGGTTCTAAAGCACTCTAATACAGAATATACGATGGCGTATCGAAGCTTTATGTGAAGAAAATGACCTAAAGTATAACTAGCATTAGTGTTAGACATTTTGTGAAGTTGTAAAAGAGCTTGTAATAAGAAAGCTACAAAGAAAACTACTACCATTGTCCCCAAGTCCCTTCTCTTTATCGCGGAGCGGCATACCAATTAAAAGAAAATCGTTATCTATGGCTACGGATATATGATGTTTGGAGTTGTCGTTCGTGCATGTATGCCTAATGGAAAATGAGTGATTTGTTCCCCTACATATCATGGCTTTACCACTCGGTCCCGATCCCGATGGCCAGCAGGGGATTCAATATAGCGTGACTGAAATTGAAGTTGCAATGAAGTAAATTGAGGTACTGTTTTTGTTGATGGGATGATGATGTCTAGATTGCCATTTACATATACGGGCTTGTTATGGTCCTAGACTACTTTTTTAATAGAGTGAACTAATCAAATAGGCATTAAAGTCAATGATCTTGAATTTTGTCATCGCTTACTACCTGGACATAACTTTAAATTTAACAAATATTACCTCTCGTTTGTCCTATGGTCAACACTTTTAATTTTTTACCTTAAAATTCTACCCAGAAGCAAGCAAATATCAAAAGTTTAAGGCTACCCCAAAAGATATCACATTTCTCCAATTTTTTCTAATTATGTTCTTCTTTTTAATGAAACCCAGTTGTTTGGCCGAAGGTCCATGTCCACATGTGATTTTAACAGCGAATAAATAGTCATTATCATAGAACATGCTTATGGGAAATGGCAATTAACTGTCCCCCAATACTTGGAAACATAGTCACATTGTACACTTTTCGTTCCATTTTAATTATCGCTTTAGTGTTTTTATCCATATTTAAAAAATAATGAATATAAGGTGTAATTTACTAAATTATCCTTATCATATTCTTTTTTGGGAATTAAGGAGAACATATCTATAATATTAAGTGTATAATTAAAAACAATTAACTAATTTAGTCTTGAATTACTAAAGTGATAGCAATTGTTTTGAAATAATTTTTTTGAGCTAAAGTAATTGTTAATTTAAGACGGTATAAGTATTCATTAAAACTGAGAATGGGTCAAATCATCATATATATGTTTGATCGCTATCTTTTTCAGTTAGGCTAAAATACTAGTCATGCCGCTTAGTGTTGTAGACCAAAAGAAATGGAGTACATAAGATAGAACGTTCCAAGTTTTCTAGTTTAAGAAAGTTCAAGTAAGCGATAACAGAAAGATAGTAATTAACTTGCTCTTTAAGGAGTAGGTAGGCTTCAAATAATTTTGTTTCCAAGTATAACCTTCACTACTAAAAATCCGGAAAAAAGCGATCACAAAAAGTGACCAAAGTTGATCGCTAAACAATGAAAAAGCGTCCAACAAGGTTTGGTCGCTATTTTGCTGGTCCCTTTACCTTAGAGACCAAAGTTGGTCGCTAATTAGCGACCAACTTTGGTCTCTAAAGTAAAAGGACCAAATATTTCAGGTATCAAATATAGAGACCAACTTTGGTCGCTTTAATATTTTAATAATATAAATTTAGCGACCAAAGTTGGTCTCTATATTTAAATTATGTTTTTTATTTATTTATTATTATACAAAATATAGCGACCAAATTTGGTCTGTAAATCAAATATTATATTTTAAAATCTGAAAAATAGCGACCACAGTTGGTCGCTTGTTTTTTTAAATTTTTTAAATTTTTATAAAAAAGCGACCAAAATTGGTCGCTAAATTCAAGAATTTAATTTTTTTTATACTTAAGTGACCAATATTGGTCACTAATTTCCAGAATGTTTTTTTTTTTGTAATAGAATAGCGACCAAAGTTGGTCGCTATTCTGAAAATCTAGGTTAATTAGCGACCAACCTTGGTCGCTATTGCCCAGGAAAAAATAAATAAATAGAAAAGCGACCAAAGTTGGTCGCTTTTCTGGGTATAATTTTGGCAGAAACTGCTTGTTTTGGCAACTACACCACCTGCCACCATACCAAATTCTATTACAAGCAACAACAACAACAATAACAATATTAACAACAACATTAAAACCAACAAAGTATTAAGTTCAATAGAACTAACACATTAAACTAACAAAACTAAGTTAACGCTTATTACAAGCCCATTCAAAAATCGGTTCTATTGTCTAGTTCAAAGTATATAAAAGTAACTAAGGAAAACTAAGTATATAAAACTAAGTGTTCTCTCAGCATCCTCGTCCGAAAGTTGGATTGCCTCGCCCGACTCATTAGGTGGCTGACTGCGTATGAATTCCTCCACGTCAGATGTGAAGCGACCCTATAAGAAAAATTACATTGAATTAGTATTTCAAATTTTATATAAAAGTAAATCAAAATACTTAATGAAAAGTAAAAAACTTACATGTACAGTCGAGGCTCGGCCCTCGACCCACCTTTCTGGATCAGTCTCTTTCTTCTTCTTTACAATATGAGTCTCATTGAATAGCTCATCTTGCTTCATTGGCATCATAAAGTTGTCTGGTGGCTTTGGTGATTATCCTCGTAGTAATATACTCGGGATGAACTTGGATACAGAGAATAACTTGGATACAGTACTTGGCAGGGTGTGTCTTTGATAAATTGTTGTTCTCATTAGCGACTATGATGATGAGAAGGCAATGGCATGTGTTTCAAACAGTGATGGTGTAGGTAAGAATTTAACATTTCCTAAGCAGATAAAAGAAGAGGTTATAGAGGAATTATCTACTTCATTTTCCAGTAGGAAAAGAAGTTTAATTGAGAGTGACAAGGTTGACGGTAATGGAAAGCTGTCCGTTGCTCATGGCAGTTCCCATAAAACGGGGATCATAAGACTTTGTGATGACAAAAATGAAAGGAAGTTTTATTCTCAACTTTCTTCCAAGTGTGATACGTACAAGCTTAATGTGATTGGTGATATTTCTTCGGATTCAGACAATGATTTGAGTGACAAAAGTATGGAAATGCTAATCAAACTGATTTAAGCTTGATTAGCATCACAAGTTTGATTAGCATTTCCATACTTTTGTCACTCAAATCATTGTCTGAATCCGAAGAAATATCACCAATCCCATTAAGATTGTACTGATCACACTTGGAAGAAAGTTTAGAATAAAACTTCCTTTTGTCTTTGTCATCACAGAGTCTTATGATCCCCGTTTTATGGGAACTGTCATGAGCAACGGACAACTTTCCATCACCATCAACCTTGTCACTCTCAATTAAACTTCTTTTCCTCTTGGAAAATGAAGTAGAGAATTCCTCTATAACCTCTTCTTTTATCTGCTTAGGAAATGTTAAATTCCTACCTAGACCATCACTGTTTGAAAAACATGCCATTGCCTTCTCATCATCATTGTCGGTAATGAGAACAACAACTGAAGACCCACTCTACCAGGTACTATGTCTAAGTTATTCTTGGTGGAAGTTCCATTGCATGTCTAATAAAGTCATCAACCCCTTCTACATCCAAGTACGATGTTCCATCTATAAAAATAAAAGTTCAAGTCATATCCTAAAATTTCAAGTCATAAACTAAAATTCCAATACATAAATTAAAAGTCCAATTCATATCCTATAGGCTTAATTCATATCCTAAAATTTCAAGTCATAAACTAAAATTTCAATTCATAAACTAAAATTCCAATATATATCCTAAAGTTCAAGTCATATCCTAAAGTTTCAATTCATAAACTAAAATTCCATTAAATATCCTAAAGTTCAATTCATATCTTATAGGCTTAATTCATATCCTAAAGTTCAAGTCATATCCTAAAGTTTCAAGTCATAAACTAAAATTACAATACATATCCTAAAGTTCAAGTCATGTTTTAACCCTAATCGTCAATAAAATATAATGTTTTAACCCTAATCGTCAATAAAATACAATGTTCTAACCCTAATTCTAATTAACAAAACTAATTAAAACAAGACCTAAACCCTAATCGTCAATATAATACAATGTTCAAGGAATTGAAATACTAATTGAAACAATAAACTACAATACATCAAATATTGTAACACACACACACACTAAAAATAACAATTAAAGATTCAAGGTTATAATTCTAACCTTGGTTTTTTTAGGTGGAGAAGGAGAGAGGGGGGAGGGGGGCAGTGGTGGTGGCCGGCGAGCAGTGGGCCACCACGGCGGCGGCGAGCAAGGGCAGTGGTGGCGCGGGGTGGGGGATGGGATTTGTGTGTGAGAAATAGAGAAGAGGAGGGAAAGAGAGAGTTGGGGAAATTTTGGGGGAGGAAATAAGAGAAATGAGGGGGCAACCCGTTTTTGTCTCTGAAATTAGAAAAAGCGACCAACTTTGGTCGCTATTTTTGGTCTGTATATAAGTTTTGACCGTTTGACCAACAATAGCGACCAAAGTTGGTCCCTAATTAAAAAAATTAAATTGAAAATAGCGACCAACGTTGGTCGCTATTAAAAAAATAAAATTATTTTTTCTTCTTTTTTGGTATTTATACACTTGTATTACAGTGAAGTGTCTGTGTGTGTCAGTATATATATATACATGAAGCGCTAGTAACACAAGGTCGGGTGATTTTAGGGATTTATACACTTATAAATTGATTCATCAACTTATAACCTAGTGATGAATGAATGTTATATACATACACACAATAACATATACTATAATAAGTTATATATATGTTATAGTATTACAGTGAAGTGTCTGTGGGTGCAGTATATATATATATATATATATAGACACACACACACACACACATTGATAGCCGTATATATGTATCAATTCCTCATTCAAATAACCCGATCATGTGTTCCTAACGCTTCATTTTCTTATATATACATGAAGCGCTAGTAACACAAGGTCGGGTGATTTTAGGGATTTATACCCTTGTAAATTGATTCATCAACTTATAACCTAGTGATGAATGAATGTTATATACATACACACAATAATAAGTTATATATACGTTATAGTATTACAGTGAAGTGTCTGTGTCTGTGTGTGTCTGTAACGACCCGGTCCGTTGTTACGCAGTATACGCATCTATTCCTTTATTTATGTCTTGTAGTAGCTCGGTTAGACTGTTCATGGAGTGTTGGGGTTGGTTGGTTCGAGTTCGGAGTGAAAATATAGTGGATTGAGACACTTAGTCTCTAACAAGAGCTTTAGAGTTAGAAAAGTCAATCCGGAGTTGACTTATTGGTAAACGACCTCGGAATGCGGATTTTATGGTTCGGATAGCTTCGTTAGGTGATTTGGGACTTAGGAGTGTGTTCAGAATATTTTTAGGATGCCCGGTGTAGAATTAGGCTTGAATTGGCGAAGTTAGTATTTTGGCGAATTCCGGTTGATAGGCGAGATTTTGATCCGAGGGTCGGAATGGGATTCCGAGAGTTGTTGTAGCTTCGTTAGGTCATTTTGGACTTGCCCACAAAATTTCAGGTCATTCGGAGATGGTTTGGTTGGGTTTTTAATCAAATGCGTGTTTCGGAAGTTTTTGGGAATCATAGGCTTGAATTGGATGAGAATTTATGGTTTTGATGTTGTTTTTGGTATTTTAATGGCTCGACTAAGTCTGAATAACCAGGTTTGATATGTTGGTAAGTTTGGTTGGGGTCCTGAGGGGCTCGGGCTTGATTTCGGACGTTAAACGATGAAATTGGGACTTGAAATGCAGCTGAACCTGCTACTGCTGGTGTGATCGCACCTGCGATACTTGGGGCCGCAGGTGCGGACATCGCAGGTGCGAGGGTGAAGGCGCAAGGGCAGAAATAGTCGCGAGGGCGGAAGGAAAATCGCACCTGCGAGGTCGCAGGTGCGGGAGATGGGTTCGCAGGCGCGGGCTATGAGTGT